>OZ024903.1:25973257-26034986 GCA_964017125.1 Flabesymbios commensalis
CTGATACGTGGGAATATGTGATGCAAAGTGCTGAAAATTGCTGACTTGTTTTGTTTACATGGCAATATACGACCTGGGAATACAACTATTTCACTCTTTTTCGGTGCTTTAAAGTTGTTTTTTGACTTTTTCGTATTTTCAGTTAAGATGAGTAGGCTATATAGCTTCATCTAAATTAAATTTTCAAAATTGACAACATTGAAAATGTCTCATCCCAAGGGGTCCCTTTAATATTTTAAAATAAATGTAAAATTTGACAGGAAGTCAATGTAATCGCTTTAGAACAGGAACGGAACGACTAAACCGTGGGGCCTTGGTTAACACTCTTGCAAAGCAGTCCTGAACGCATTGTAATCTAGCGATGTCCTTTTCTGGCATATTGTGAAACAGTGAGTTTCAATAATCTAACTTGCTAATGACCAGTGCCACTGCAATTTGCTTGGCAAGATCTAGGGACACATTTTTTCTACGCAGGTCACAGATATGGTAGAAGCATGCCCTATACATGTGTTTTTGTAATATAAAAATTCAGGCTATACAATATAAAATCTCCAATTATTATGAAATGGGTATACATTGCATGACGAAATATACGGCTGAATGGGCAATTAATGTAAAATTGACAATAAAAGTTAAATTTATGTTAAGAAGCGGCAAAAACAATTAAATAAACATATTACATGTAAAATTATGTAAAAAGAGAAAAAAAGAAAAAACTACCCGCAGAACCGAGCGAATGAGATATAAACGCTGAAGGGGACAAGTTAATATTATATGTCGTCAAGAGATAATTTCAATCAAAACCTATGTAATTAATTAATGTACTTTAAAAATATATGTCTCAGTTAAAAAAATGCAAATCAGAATTGCAATGATTATTTACTGGCATAAGTCAGTGCTCTAATTTTTGAATCTTACTTCCAATTTCATTTAATTTAACATGAACTAAGGGCCTTTTAAATTATATCTAAAAACTTCCGTTTTTTGCTCTTTTAGCATAAAAATCGTTTTTAAAAACGATTATAACTTCCCTTTCCCCTTCAGCTTATGCAAACGATACCCATTTCAGTACCTCTGTTATTTTAAAATTGTTTCCCATTTTAAATAATTTATATGAAATAAGAGCTTTTGCAATTGCAGCCAATGGCTTCCAATTCTATCTAATGGCTTCTAAAAACCCATGATTATTAACGTGCCCCTTCAGCCTTCAGCTTCCTTCCACTTATATTAACTTACTTTCGTTTTTACTGTTTTTATAATGCAAATCGCCTTTACAGAGAATTTATCATTTTCTTACCCCTTCAGCCGTATTTTCTCATGTAATCTACACCCATTGCAGTGCTTGCGATTTTTAAATTCGTTTTCCCATTTGACTTAAGTTTATATGAACTAAATATCTTTGCAACTACATGTATATCTAATTACTTCGGTTTTTGTTGTTTTAGTCTGAGAATAGCTTTCTTGAGGATTTAAATTCCATTGCCCCTTCAGCCGTACTCTCTTATGCTATTTATAACAATTTCAGTGCATAGCAAATCTGATTTTCTATTCGACGTATTTTTACATGGACTAGGGGCCTATCTAATTACCTCCGATTTTGCTGTTTTTAACATGCATATCCCTTATCTTGAATAGTTTATCTTTCCTTGTCCCTCCAGCCGTATTTTCTCGTGCAATTTATACTCATTTCAGTGCTTCTGCAATTTGTTTATT
The DNA here is from genome assembly GCA_964017125.1 of Flabesymbios commensalis. Lineage (NCBI taxonomy): Eukaryota > Metazoa > Annelida > Polychaeta > Terebellida > Flabelligeridae > Flabesymbios > Flabesymbios commensalis. Next base: position 25,974,971 of record OZ024903.1, read on the forward strand.
GTATTTCCTATTTCACATAATTACATAAGGGCATTATTCTATTTTTAGCACGGCAGCAGCTGTTATTGACAATTTTAATTTCCCTCGCCCCTTCAGCCGTATTTTGTCATGTAATATGTTCTCTCTTCACGATAATTTAATGTCTGTATTTTATTGATACCTTACATGAGATATATCTACGAAATTAAATGTAATAACTATACATGTTTACATTTTTTTAAAGTAACACTACATTTTAATGATGCATGATAACTATCTTTCCCCTTTAGCTGTTTCTTTCTCATTCGTTCAGTTCCTCGTGTAATTACTTGCTTTTTTTAGTCCGAAAATAGCTTTTATTGAATATGTAAATCCCCTTTCCCCATCAGCCATATTTTCCCATGCAATCCATACCCATTTCAGTTTCGATGTAATTTTTAAACCTAATTTCTTATAAAGTAATTCTACGTGAACTAAAATTGTATCTAATTAGCGGCTATTAACCATTTCCTTGCCCCTTCATCTGTATTGTCTGATGCAATCTATGCCAATTGCAGTGCCTCTATAATTTTTAACTTGTATGTCATATTTTACATAATTTCATATGAAATAAGGGCATGTATTGTATCTAATTACACCCGTTTTATTTTATTTAACTTGAAAATAGCTGTTATTTAAAACAGTTAAATGCCCTTGCCCTTTAGCCGTATTTTGTCATGTAATTAATACCCAGTTCATACTAATTCAAAAACATATATGTTGTTGATTTGTTTACATAAGGTTAAAATTAAATCGGACAATTTCATAAGTTTTGTTGTCTGTTTCGTTTAATAAAAACATTTTGATGAGCCTACTACATAACTTGCCCCTTTGGCCGTTTATTTCTGATTTCATCAGTTACTTTGGTAATTTTTATTTTGTTCACAATTTTACATGAACAATATAAGAGCCTTCGCAATTATATCTTATTATTTAGGTTTTTCTTTTTTTTTAGCTTGCAAATAGCTGTTATTGACTATTTAAATTCCCTTGCCCAGTAAGTATTTTGTCATGCAATCTATGTCCATTGTAAATACTTACTGGAAATATTAATTAACCTTGCCCTTTCAGCCGTGTTTTACAATGCAATAATTTCCAATTCAATTCCACTGTAATTTTATTTTATTTACTATTTGACATAATTTTACATGAAATAGGGGTCATTGCAATTATATATAATTACTTCAATTTTTCTGTTTTCAGTATGAAAAAAACTATTACCTACAATGTTAAATCCCCTTGACCCCTCAGCCGTATTTAGTCATGTAATCTATACACATTTCACAATAATTAAAAATCATATTGATTTGCTTACATCAGATTAAAATTAAATGGGATAATTACATAAGTTTTCCCCCGGTAATTGTTATTTTATTTACTATTTTCCTACGTTTACATCAACATCTGATTTTTTTTCTGTTTTTAGGAGGTATAGACAATTTGCAATTACCTTACCCCTTCAGCCGTATTTTGTCATACAATCTATACCCATTTATTTATGCTTTTTCATATTTTACACAAATTTACATCGAATACATTATATCAAATTATTTGTTTTTTAGAATAAAAATCTTTTATTAACAATTTTAATGTTTGTTGCCTTTCAACCATATTTTCTAGTGTAATCTGTCTCTATTTCCTAATAATTGAAAACTCTACACTTTTTTTATTACATGGGATATATATCCTAATATTAAATGTAATAATACGTGTTGTTGTTTTTTTTAGGTAAAGCTATGTTCTAGTGACTTCAACAATCGACTGACATCTTCAGTCGTTTTATATGCGTTCGGTCAGTTCCTCTGTTAATTAATTGCCTTGATATTTTACATGAAAGAAGATTATTTAAAATATTACATGTGATTACTTCCGTTTTAGGGGTAACAAAGCTAAAATTGACGTGGACGCTGAAGATATAAATATACACCGAAAACACACCTTTGAATATGCACTTTTGTACAAAGAATATCACCAAAATATACAGCACTTGGCTGAAGGTACGGCAAAAAATTAGATGCGTATAGATGCTCAAATTTTTACCCTTGAATAAAAAAATTCGACCAAAAATACACCCTTAAAGAATATACAGTTTTGACGGAAAAAAAACATAATTAAATATATTTTTGAGCGAGTTAACAGCCTTGCTTATAGTGGAAGATCCAGGGGACGAACAAGTGGCTTCGCTCTTTTTTTTTGCCAAATTATTTTAAAAGTCCACTAATTTGGCCAAAAATATGCCAAACAAATCTTGGAGCAGGCCCGCGAAACCCCGGCGCACCCACTCTCTTCAGATTCTGAATCTGCCTATGGCTTTTGCAAAAATTGAACCCTATGGTCACATTACTTTGGACCTCAAAGGTCAAATCATAGGCACCCCCTTTCCACACCCACCCCTCCATCTCTACACTATAGTGCAAATTGGCTATGTATACACATATTTCCAATAATTGCTTGCTAACTGTAACTGAGCCCTTTCAGAATTTTAGTTTGTACATAATATGTATGTACAATTAATAAAACATGTATGGTACTACACATAACGAAATACATCCGTTTTCAAATATATGCTTTAAACTAGAACATGAGTTCCCGAGCTCCGAGGAGGCCCGGCTTCAGGCTGTTTGAGTGCTATAGACAAATATTCGGCTTAATATTTTGTAAAAATAACTGTATTGGTCTTCCTCGTGGGCCAGAATCCTGAATGTCCAGGAAAGAACCAAGGAGACAAGTTAAAATAAATCTTCAACTTTTACTCCTTCCACCACCACCGCAAGTCGTAGACACGATGTACGTAGGCATACCCACCCAATTGCGGTTCAAAGTTGGGCCAGCGTCGCAGCCGCAGCCCATTGCTGGCGAAGTCGCCGGTCACAGCCTGCTGTGTCAGATATACATCATGTCCACACAGCCCTTTGCTGTTTCAATGCCGACAAATCGTCTACTACGTTGACCCAGCACTACTTTAAAACTGTGGTTCTGCTGTATACTTAGCTGCAGCACCCCAGCAGAAACGTGCCATTCACCCAATGTTGGCCCAACATCTTCGACGTTGGCCAGAGATTGAAACAGCATTGGGTGATTTTCCCGTGTCTGCTGCCGCATTACTATGCGGGTGACGCTTTGTTGCCCACGTCGCCAGAAAAGCCACCACCCAGATAACACGATACATTGCCCAAATGCTGATGTAATGCTGGGCCACCGTCTGTGACGCTGGGCCATTATTATTCCAACATTATCCCTTTGAGCTCCTAATCACGAATATAATCGTAAATATATTTTTCCTTGACGCTTTTTAAAAACGCATCTATTTGACCTAGCGACATCAAACTTTATATTTGACATGTTCATAGGGTATGTTTCTCAGAAATGTCAACCGTTCCCAACACACAACAACACTCTATCCGCAAATTACGACACAAACGTTATTGCAATAAGCTTAATAGGCTTATGGCCTATGGCCTGGCCTGAAGTCCAATATCATCCCCGCCATAAATTAGGTTAGAGTTTTTGTGGTCACAAATATTTAAAAAGTCGACTTGTAAAATCACTTGCAAGTTTCCAGATGGAGGCTAATGTGATTTTTAAATGTGAATTATTTCTGCCTCTGCCTACAAGAAATTGAAGTTGACCCGTAGCGCTAGCAAAAAAATTAGAGTTGACCTCTGGCAGCCATTTTGAATTTTTGTAGCATCTTTAAAAAATCACTTGCACAACCCATCTTCCCACACAAGGCTCGCTTCTCCCGAGGTCGTAGACCGATGCCTTGCTGAATCAGTGTCAAAACAATCTTTTGGAGTGGGGACTTTCAAGAAAGATTTTTTCTGTTTGACCCAAGTTTGACCTCTGGCATGAGTGCTGCTTTAATGCAGGGCCACTGTATACGACGCCGGCCCTGCATTAAGCAGCACATGTCTGGTGGCCCAGAATTTCACAGGAAGTATCACAGACAGCTCCCACCAAATCTCACCAGACACGAGACGTTACATGCGGCAGGGTTGGATTAATGTTGAGCCAATGTCGCAGACAGTGGGCCAACATTAGGTTGGCATTCGGTTGAAAAATTATTGAATATTCAATATCTAAATCGTCCTCCCTACCCAAATAGGTGGATGATAACACTGATTCAGCAAGGCTCGGTCTGCGACCTCGAGAGCAGCGAGCCTGGCTGTCAGGAAGATGGCACAACCCCATGTTGCTAGGAATGTGACGCTAAAATTCTACAAAATTGACCATACTAATTTTTGCGCCCACAAAAAATTTAGGCTGATCCATGGCGGCCATTTTGAATTTCAGTATAAACCTTGAGAAAAGTACTTGCACATCGCCATATCGTGGGGAATGTTATAGTAAAATTTGAATTTTTTCCGAGTTAAAGTTTTAGAGTTTTTGTGGTGATGAACAAATTTGGAGTTGATCTCTGGCGGCCATTTTGAATTTTGGTAGCATCTTTAAAAAATCTTTTACACATCGCCATGTTGCTAGGTATGTGATATTAAAATTTCAAAAAGAAATGATGAGTAGTTTTTGAGTTTCTCGCCCACAAGAAAACGTGACACCGGACGCCGGATAGAATCCTAGCGCAACTACATTCCCCCTTCCGCTGCGGCGGGGGGTAAAAAGTCTATTATTATTGCTCTTTACATAAATCTCTTTAATAGTAACTGAATTTTAATATTTGTGTGCAGGGAGACTGTAAAATGATCAATTCTCGTTGTAACGGCTGACTTAGATATCATCTGGTGACTGCTACATGTATAGGGCCGGCCCTTAACATGTTAAGGGCCGATACGGCGGAAGGTCCGCGACATACGTATGCACTAAATGTGGGTTTTAATCTTTATCAAATTAAGAATATAAAACTTGGATTAGTCAAGCATTTATTGTCAATATACAGTTATAACGTAAATTGAAAAAAATGAAAGGTGCATGCCATTTTTCACTTTCAATGAACATAATGATGAACACAGTGTATTTTTATTGATTTATTTGTTAGGCTTGATATACACAAATGTCTACAATAATCGTATAACTATGCAATTGTAAGTAAAATTGTGTACATCAGGATGTCATATACAGCTGACCAGCACTCTAACTAAGTTCGACATTCAGGATAAAATTTGTGAAGATGGTAATTACACTTAAGTAAAAATATATTTGTATTTTTTTATTATTTATTTTATTTGTATTGTTCAATCGGTGTTTGCTGAATTGATTTTGGTTTTTTTCAATTTGTGATGTTTTAACACAACTGCATTCGTTGTTATTGTTTTGGCATATTAATCGTTTAATCATGCTTAAATCAGTGCACTATAATTATCATTCCATGCTTGAACGAATATTACACAAAATAGAAATAATTTTACAATTAGACACGTACATGTTGTTGACATTATATTATGATTCTATCTGCTATCCACACGAAGTGCATCGCAGCAAAAAATACACGCTTACCCAATGATGGATCAATGTTGTTAGACGTTGGGCCAACACTGATCCAGCATTGGGTAAATTTGTCGTGTTTGCTGGGGTGTCATCTTTCATACAATAAGATTGTCCACATCTCGGCTCCATGAAACGAGCTTAGCCTGAGTGAAAATAAGTGCACCTTTAACTCGCACGATCATAGTGGATACTCCTGCGCGATTTTCAAAGATGAACTATTAAATGTGTGATGTGTCACGCTATCTGGTCAAAGCTAAACATGACTACTCCTCGCGCGTCATTTAGCTTTCCTAACAGCGTTTGGGCGGCTGTCGAGCATCCAAGGAAACACGAGACGTTCATCCGCTGTTGGATCAATGTTGGTCCACCATCTGCGACGTTGGCCCAACATTCACCCCGTGGCTTACAACGTGGGAATCGACTTGAGACGTTAAAATCTGACGTATATCATGTCTATAGACGTCTAGAGTCGATCCCCGCACTGAAAAAAAAATAATATTTATAATGGCCGTAGACCCACATTATAGGTATTCTAATGAAGCAGAGCTCACTAAGAATTTATGATGTTTCCAAAACTCTTTGGTCTGCATGATTATTTTGTATTCAAATATTTAAGTGGTTAAATAAATTAGCGTCTGGTGTGTGTCGTGTGTGATTAATGTCGCGTTCAAAAGAACCCTTTTAACGCTGAACTCCTGGGCACACTTGCATCCCCATCGCTGAATTCCTGGGGGGGAGGGGGTGAAAAAAAATCTGAATATTTTGTAATGCCATATTTGTATGAAGACACCAGCAGAATCTTAGCTTATGAGCAAATAATAACATGAGAAAGAGTTGTGCTTTACTGGTGGATAACACTAAGGTCATGTCAAGGTCACATCAAGGTCATTTCAAGGTCAAACTCGCAAAAATTATTGAAAATACCCACTTTTTATCAATTTCAAGCTGTTTAGTGGTGCAGTCATCCATTAGAAAGGACTGATGATGACTCATACTTGGTCGGGTATCATTTCAGCACACATTTTTAGGAAATCTAGGGCAGTACTGATATTGGGAGGGGTAATGATCACATGTTACCCTTGTTACACCCCATTCCCCAAGGCTCAATTGAACAAGCAAAATTATAATTATGCAGCAGCGTGTAGCATCAGCTTGGGCTTCCATCGCAAAATATTGATACATAATTGGGTATGGAGGTTGACATGGGTTGAGGTTGTGCCATACTGCATGGATGCCGCTCAAAATAATCGTGAAGGTTATGTCAGGGTCATGTAAAATGTCAGGTTTATGGGTGATGTGTAGGCCTACTAAATGCGTAATGATTATGTAATGCGTAATAATTAGGTGTGCAACCATGCAATCCGCTCTGCTGCGATATCTGCCATCTAAGTATTATTATAGCATTTTAAGCATGATGATGATGCCAAAGGAAGGTATGGCTTGTTTTCTTGTATTCTTTGATAACAAAAATATATGGTTTGGTGAAAAAATCAAGTCTCTATCTCAATTATTGAGAAAGTTATGATAATTGTATTGATTTTATGGCGGCCATCTTGAATTCTTCGTTCTAAAAGAATCCTTCAAGAATGACAGCTCTACATCGGCCCAGATATTATTATGGGGTGCTATCCATGCACAATCAAAAGAGAAAAATGTTATCAGCAAAAACAAGGCTGCCCCCATGATTATCGAGGCTACCCCCATGACCACATAGATTTTACAGACAAAAATACTAAAAAACACACTCTGCACCCGAGTATACTCGGGGTCCGCGACAGGGAGACATCTTTTGCCCCCGAGTATACTCGGGGTCCGCGTTTAAAGGGTTAAAGTAACTAGCTGATATATGTGGCACGCCGTCCATAGGGTTGGGTGTGCATTAACATGATTAGCGCACGTTTACAAGTTAAACACATCACTACAAGTTAGACAGTCACTTTCAATTAGGCTTATATATTGTACATTGTTAAAGTTATTTGTTTTGCTTCCTGAAAAAGCACATGTTGAATAAGCTCCATCCATTTGTACAACTAGAAAAATATAAAATAGATATGGTGAATGTAAAAAACCAAGTTCACGGATATACATAATCAACAAACACAAACCATTTGTATAACATTTGAACAACGTCGGCCCAACATCTTCGACGCTGGTGCAACATTTTACAAATGTTTTGCGTTTGCTGGGAAGTCTTCAAAGTGTTATTGAGCTCATCGTAGATGTTGTATGTAAAGTGAAATGAGTACTATGGACCACAAAAGCCCATGTGATGCGATGACTTCATGTCCTGAAACAGACGATAGTACATTTTTTTTTTTGTCAAGAATAATAATTAAAAAACAATTTACATTTTAAAAACTACACATTGCAGTGATGGCAAGTATTATAATCTAATTTATAGCATAAAAATCGAATCAATCAAATCGATTATTTATTTAACAGACTGGTGCTAGATGGTGCTACACACAACCCAAAATAATTCAAAAAGAATAACAATATTAAAATCGAAGCTCACCGCTGGATGCTGTATTGCAATCTGAAACACAATGAAATAGACTTATGTAATAAAATGAGAGCTTTCAAGTAACCCTTTCATCACCAATCACTATTAGTTGTCCTTAACCCTTTAAGTCCTCACGATACATTAAAGCATCATCTTACATCCCTGAAAACAGACCTAATTTTCCTACAACCAAGGGTTTTAGAACGAAAATGTCCATGGAACTGGTTTACCAATACATGGCAATTTTCTTTACTTTTCCAACCACTTCGGGTCATTTTCATCCACTACAAGCCGAGAATTGCGGGTTTTCATTTTTTATTAGCACATTAAGTACCACCTAATAAACATGTTAAAGATAAAATGTGACATCAATCATCAATATTTGAAAACAGTTGATCCCCATTTTGTCAAATCTGAATAATTTTTACTCACTTCAAGTGAGTGAAAATTCCAATTGAATAATTTGGCGGCTTAAGGGTTAATACAATAATTCTTAAATTGATTGTTATCCCGATTATCACTATCGATGTGAGACAGCAACTAAACACTGCTCAAGGTTGGGGCAGCGAAGATTAATTTATTCGATTTTCTACAGAAGTTAGCAGTACAGATATAGAAGAAAATTAAAGCAATTTAAGAAAATTAGGATATTTTTACATAGACTTTAGATCGCTAACGTGGAAGCCACCAAAAAGAAAAATATATCCAGGTATTGAAAGGCCCATCTCATAGCATCCGCGCTAATAATCATGATCATTGTGATGTTCAGGTAAATTAATATATGATTAAATAATAGCATTTAAAGGTACAAGAGAGCAAATATAATTATCGCGTGTATATGATGCAAAAAACTACTCATACAAGCAAACAAAACAATTGACCAATTATTATTTATTTAAGGTATTCGAATAACAAATTAGATAAAAAAGTTAGACTAAAACTACAATACCAGTTGGCAATGTATGTCATAATATTGTAAATAATCAGACATAACATGATAAGTTACTTTCAATACGGTACATCTGAAATAGAAATTGGCGTAACGATGAGTCGTTGCTAGGCTAATGACTGGTGTTTACTTGTATGTCGAGTTTTCTATTTCTATGAACATTCTGATACTTTAGAGATGATTATAAAAGCTATGTCCGAAGGCATAACATTTTACGTTACAAATGCCATCAGATTACGCTCCAATTCAGTTTATCGACTACCGCAGAAATGAATAGAAAACATACATTACATTACTGCTCTGAATAGCCAAATGCCAGTAACTGTTCACTTTCCAAGTGTGTAGCTACAGCCTTTTGGCTCTGCAGAACAGAATTGTCATTCAATAATGATCATGTTCGTACCGTTTTCCTGTGATATGTCCACGAAGTCCATTTTGTCGAGGCACGCCTCTTCAGCAATGCCGTAAGCCTGCTGCAGCTTGTCATCAGAGAGGGTGCTGGAACGACTCCAAATGTTGGCCGACACATGGTCACATGTACCACTGATTTCGTTCAGGACATCACAAGTGTAAGTGACCATGTAAGTATCCTCTAGTTTGAGTATCCAGTAAGGCACTGCATGTATGTTTGCTGAATAACACAAACATAATTAGCCTCCTCAATGCTGGGCAAGGCTATATCCCTTTGTAATCTGTTTTATTAGCAGGTTAAATCTCAATTATTGGGAATGAAATGTGCTTTTAACCCTTTAAGCCCTCACAATGCATCAAAGCATCATTTTGCATCTCTGAATAATGACTTAATTTGCTAAGCCTAGAATGTTTGAAACGTGGACATTTTCGTGGAATTGTTTTAATAAAAACGATATTTTTTTCATTTGCCACCCATTTTCTCATCCACTACAAGTCGAGAATTGCTACAGCAATTCGCGCCTTTTAGTGGATGAAGATGACAATGATAAATTCTGACTTGAAAGAGTCAGTAAACATCAAAATTTGAATATGTTTGGTCTTAAATTAAACAAATAAAAGACATTTTCATCCACTTGAAGTTGTGGGTCGCGGTACACACAACTTCAAGAGGGTGACAAATTAAATACATAATTTTAAAAGCGTGTGGTTAATACTTATTGAAATCAGATGATGATCCAGAGCTTCAATTTTTTATTTAATATCATACTTTAGTAATGATCAATTACTCGCAGTAAATATATTAATGATAATGTTTCTAAGTAGTTGAAGGTTTAATGTGCATGTATAATACAATTTTAAGATCGTAGGACAACTTAGTAATACGTCATTGTGAAGAGCCGTGGAAACGAGTTGAAACACCCAAACTAGTCCATGGACACAGTCCAGATTTTAGGTGCTGGTGTGCAATTTGGTATAAACTCATGAAACTTTGCACACAGAGTCCTTAAAATATACTTTGTGATATTTTTCGGAGGGGGACTTCAACACAAGAGGCCTAATTTGCCTAAATCCAAGATGGCCGCCATCCGATTTGCCTCTTATTACATTATGCCTCATAACTTTAGACCAATTGACTGTACAAACATGTATAATGTGTCTAAATAATCAGGAATAAATTTTAAATCATATGCAAGTCAGTATATGATGATAGTACAAACCTAATTTGCATAATCAAAGATGGCCGCCATCTAATTAGCCGATTACCACATTATGCTTCATAACTTCGGAACAAAAGAAGATAAAAAAAGAAACACGTGTAAAGGGTCAAAATAATCAGGATTAAATGTGCAATACTGTGTATGTACGTATTATGCTGATATCAAAGGTTTACTTTGCATAAATTAAAGATGGCCGCCGTCTGAATGTCTCATTATCACGTTATACCTGATAACCTTAGAACAGATAAAGGTATAAGCACATACGAAGTGTCAAAATGCAGCACAATTGGACTACTAAATTTAAAATTCTGCGAGATTACTTGTAATATGATATAGAAACCCAATTTTCATAAATTCAATATGGCCGCCATCTTATTTGTAGATTATCCCTTTAAGCCATATGCCTGATAATTTTGGAACAAATAAAGTTATCAACAGGTATGACATGTCAAAATGCACCATAATTATATTTGCAATACTGTGCAATTATGTACATAATGACAACAAAAGCTTTATATAGATAAAATTAAATATAGTAAGTTAGCAAAACTAACTTTTTAACGTCACGTTTCGGTCAGTATGGTCATTTAAGTGACAATTCATAGTAGAAAATCTCCTATTTTGTACAGTAAAAGTGATAAAGTGAAAAGACCAGACTAATAACAACATGCTCGCACTAAAATATTCAGTTTAAAAAGTTTGATGATAATATGATGGTGTTCCTGGCACCAATATGTAATGAGTCTGATGACATGCTGCAGCGCCTGCACAACACACAGTATAATGCGTATAAAAAAAGAAGTGAATATACAATGAACTAATTATTCCTCGATAAAATTGGAGAGAAAGTGTTTAAAAAATGAAAATAAAATTAATTATAGCCGCCATCTGATTTCCAGTTATAAATTTATGGGAAACTTTGAATAAAATTAAGTGATTTACCGCCATATGATTTGCAGCTTGTCAATTTATATCACAACATTGGAACAAATGAACTGAGCTACTACTTATGGAGACGATTTTGTGTTTTTTTTATAGAATCTGAACTCATTTATGGTATAGCTCAACTGTTTTAAGGTCAATTATCTTGATAAATATGTAAATGAGTGTAAATTATAACTGGAAAACTCATACAGTACCACACACATACAGTCAATACTTTTACATGTTTGATTTAAAACGACACCTTATTGTGAAATGCCGGTTAGTCCTGGTACATTAAGGCCTACATGTATCTAGGCTACAAGATTAGGATATACACCAACCAGCAACCACACCTTTTTACTCGCTTTTTGGGGGATGGTCAGAAGTATTATTCAGGTTCTAGAAACACAGTAGATGAATTCAAATCGTTTTTCTCCATACAAAACAGATAGGCCTAATATCGCCATATCTAATTGCGTCTATGGACAAGCTGTTGCGTAGCACCTATCAATAAAGTCTTTTAAAGTTTCTACAGATCTGCCAGAAAAATATGATGTTATACCACAACCAAAAAGGTCGTGAAAGAGTAGTCCTAGTAGTGCAACGAGCTCATTCCTTGAAAATCTCTGCATGGGTATGTATCGAAATAATTCATCTAAGAATGCTTTAGTGGAGCAGCAGACGGTCTCTAGCTGCAGTATTTAAGGAGTTACCCAGCCACAAAAAGTAACATTATGTGTTGTACGCCCAAATTAAAGCTTAGCATCTCTGGCGTAAGAAAAGTGATGGTGCTAAGCTCGCAGCTTAGAGGGATTTTTGTAATCTGACCTTGAAGTACACTACCGTGGGACAGAAAAGTGAGCAAAATTTGGCATGTCAAAATGACTGATACGCCAGTAAAAAGATGTACTCGCCTCCAGTGTCTACTGAATGGTCTCAATAACCAATAATTTATAGCCCGCCTTTGATTATGTATCCCGGTAAACAAGAAGCATCGGTTCAATGTTGGGCCAGCGTTGTAGACGGTCGTCCAACATTTAACCAATGTTGGGTTAATAACCCTTTGCTTGTTGCATTAGTAACCAGATTCTCATTCAATGTATTGATCCTGTAAACAAGAAACAAATAGTGAATGCTAGTCAGTGCTCGATTTTGGAAGATTTGAGGTGAGAGCCAGCAGGGCACCCACCTAGAAAATCTACAGAGCCCATGATTTCATTTGAGTGCCCGAAGTAAATTGACCTGTGTTAAATAGAAGCATTTTGTCTCCTCAAAATCGAGCACTGCTGGTTTAATATTGGCACAGCGTCGCAGACGATGGCCCAGCATCAAACCAACATTATATCAACGTCTTGTTTATGTTGGTTAAATATTTCCTGACAATGAAGACAGTATATGCCTACATATGTATCTAATTCCGTATGTTCAGGATAATTAAATTCAAGGTAGAAATTGAGAAAAGGTACAGATAGAATGTCTTCGCAATAATATTTTATAGTTGGCATTAGAAGTACTTATACTTATAACTTTTCAAATATAAGACACTTGTTATTATCTATCACAATAAATTGTTTCTTATATATATGTCAATTCAGATACTACGCAACAGACAAAGCAATTGCTTTGGTTTAAACATATTTTTATTGTCCAATTGAAGCAATACAGGATTGTAATAAATTAGGCTTCGGAAGAAAAAAGTAAGTGATGCTTGCGGAGTCATGGTGTGAAAACGATGAGTAGGCAGTAGGTGTAAATCTCGTTGGCAGAGCTAGAACATGTCATAAAACAAATGCTTGTACTTTGTGGTATGATATTAATGTTAGCGTGACCTCATACACTGTTGTGGTAAATTGTCGGGCACAAAATGCACCAGATGGATCATCGCCCTTGCTTTGTATTTAAATTAAATTAAAAAAATACATGATTATACTTCTGAATAATTTTCCACCTCAATGGGAAATGTCGATGAAGTTTACTCGAGAACAAATTGATAGCACACTGAGTAAATTAGTAGTAGTTTTGCTCATCATCATTCTAACTCTTCTTAGGTCACAACAAAAATGATTTTGATCACCGAGATAATTTTTTATGAGGATGTGATCACTTCTTCAGTATCCAATACCACTTTTTTAGTGGTTGAGATAATTTTTTAAGTGGCTTAGCACATATTTCATCTCCAACAACACTGACATTTATTAAATATGGTTGTTGTTTGCTGACAAAATATGTTTCATGGAATTTACTGCAAATAGATTCATTTCGCCTGCCCTCGTCCCGTCAACTATCTGCCTGCCTACGTTTTTAAATATATGTTGTTAAGTAGTTTTGAGATTACATCCATGAAAAATCCCAGTAAACACAAAACAATTGTATAAAATTTATACAAATGATTTGTGTTTACTGGGACAGCGATTTACATTGTAATAGCTGATTGGCTAATGCATTGTATGTTGTCTTCGGTGGCCAAGGTTAATTTTGTAGTGGATTAGATAACTTTTAAAGTGGCTGTGATCACATCTTCAGTTGCCAAGATCATCTTTGTAGTGGCTGAAATAACTTTTAGAGTGACTGTGATCACTTCTTCAGTGGCTAAGATCGCTTTTGTAGTGACCGAGATCACCTTTTTAGTGGCTGATGTGAGCTGTTAGTGGCCAGGATCACCTTTGTAGAGGCTGAGATAACTTTTAAATTTTCTGTGATCACTACTTCAGTGGACAAGATCAGTTTGTTTGTGGTCAAGATCACCTTTGTAGAGGCTGAGATAACTTTTAAAGTGTCTGTGATCACTTCTTCAGTGGACAAGATCAGTTTGTTTGTGGCCAAGGATCACCTTTGTAAAGGCTGAGATAACTTTTAAAGTGGGTGTGATCACTTCTTCAGTGGACAAGATCAGTTTGTTTGTGGCCAAGATCACCTTTGTTGTGGCTGAGATCACTTTTAAAGTGACCGTGATCATTTCTGTAGTGGCCTAGATCACTTTTGTAGTGGATGAGATAATTTTTAATGTGACCAAGATCACTTTTGTAGCGACTGAGATAACTTTTGCAGTGGCTGACACCAGCTTGTTAGTGGCCAAGATCACCTTTGTTGCGGCTAAACTAACTTTTAAAGTGGCTGTGGTCACTTCTGTAGTGGCCAAGATCACTTTTGTATTGGATGAGATAACTTTTGAAGTGATCGTTTTTGTAGTGACCGAGATCACCTTTTTAGTGGCTGATATAAGTTTGTTAGTGGCCATGATCACCTTTGTAATAGCTGAGATAACTTTTAAAGTGGCTGTGATCACTCATTCAGTGGGCAAGATCACTTTTGTAGCAGCTAAAGTAACTTTTTAAAGTGGCTGTGATCACGTCGTTAGAGATCACTTTTGTAGTGACCGAGATCACCTTTTTAGTGGCTGATATAAGTTTGTTAGTGGCCAAGATGACTTTTGTAGTGGCTGAGATAACTTTTATAGTAGCTCTGATCATTTCTTCAGTGGACAAGATCACTTTTGTAGCGGCTAAAGTAACTTTTAAAGTAGCTGTGATCACTTCTTCAGTGGCTAAGATCACTTTTGTAGTGACCGAGATCACTTTTTTAGTGGCTGATATAAGTTTGTTAGTGGCCAATATCACCTTTGTAGAGGCTGCGATAACTTTTAAAGTGTCTGTGATCACTTCTTCAGTGGACAAGATCAGTTTGTTTGTGGTCAAGATCAGCTTTGCAGAGGCTGAGATAACTTTTAAAGTGTCTGTGATCACTTCTTCAGTGAACAAGATCAGTTTGTTTGTGGCCAAGATCACCTTTGTGGTGGCTGAAATCACTTTTAAAGTGGCTGTGATGACGTATTTAGTGGTCAAGATCACTTTTTTAGTGACCGAGATCACTTTTTCAGGGGGCGACATAATATTGTTAATGGTAAAGATCACTTTTGTAGCGGCTGAAGTAACTTTTAAAGTGGATGTGACCATTTCGTTCGTTGCCAAGGTCACTTTTGTAGTGGCTGAAATAACTTTTAAAGTGATTGCAATCACTTCTTCAGTGGTCAAGAGCACCTTTGTAGTGGCTGAGATAACTTTTGAGGTGGCTATGATCTTTTCTTCAGTGGTCAAGATCACTATTGTAGTGGCTTAGATATTTTTTTCAATGGCTGACACCAGTTTGTTAGGGGCCAAGATCACCTTTGTAGTGGCAGAGATAACTTTTAAAGTGGCTCAGCTCACTTCTTCAGTTTGTTTGTGGCCAAGATCACATTTGTGGTTAGCTAAGATAACTTTTAAAGTGGTTGTAATCACTTCTTCAGTGGCCAAGATCATCCTTGCAGTGGCAGAGGTAACTTTTAAAGTGGCTGTGATCACTACTTCAGTGGCCAAGATCACTTTTCTAGCGGCTAAAGTAACTTTTAAGGTGGCTGTGATCACATCCTCAGTTACCAAGATCACCTTTGTAGTGACTGAAATAACTTTTAAAGTGGCTGTGAACACTTCTGTATTTGCTAAAATCACTTTTGTAGCGACTGAGATCACTTTTCTAGTGGCTGAGATCAGTTTTCTAGTGTCGAAGATTACTTTTGTAGTCGCCGAGATCACTTTTAAAATGGCTGTGATGACTTCTTCAGTGGTCGAGATCACTTTTGTGGTGGCTTAGATAGCTTTTTCAGTGACTCACAACAGTTTGTTAGTGGCCAAGATCACTTTTGTAGCGGATAAAGTAACTTTTAAAGTGGCCGTGATCACTTCTGTAGTGGCCAAGATCACCTTTGTAGTGGATGAGATAACTTTTAAAGTGATTGAGATCACTTATGTAGTGACTGAGATCACCTTTGTAGTGGCTGATATCACTTTGTTAGTGTGCAAGATGATTTTTGTAGCGGCTGGGACTTTTAAAGTGTCTGTGATCACTTGATCAGTAGTCAAGATCACTTTTGACACCAGTTTTTTAGTGGCCAAGATCATCATTGTAGCGGCTAAAGTAACTTCTAAATTGGCTGTGATGACTTATGTGGTGGCCAAGATCATTTTTGTAGTGGATGAGATGACTTTTATAGTGCCTGTGACCAACTTCTCGGTACGACACCAGCAACTGGTAACTTACATGCTGCCGGCGACTAATAAAAAAAATTCGGCAAACATTCACATTTTGTTTTTTTCAAAGCCATGTGGTTTGCAAAGATTAATCTAAATTTAGGAACCAGTAGAAAATAAATTAAAAACTAAAACGATGAAGCTGAAAACAGAATATTATTGTGTGTCATCACATTCGTGATTTTATTTGAAATAAATGTCACATAAGGAGTTGTGACATATTACTTAGTCTTTTTTATGCTAGAATGTTGCAAATAATGCATTTTTCGAAATAGACAGTACCCTACTTCAAGGTCAGATTACAAAAATCCCTCTAAGCTACTTCCTTAGCACCATCACTTTTCTGACTCCAGAGATGCTAAGCTTTAATTTGGTATATGACACATAATGTTACTTTTTGTGGCTGGGTACCCCAAAAATTGACCTGCTCTGCTGCTGCACTCCTTATACAACCAAGCATGTTAAGAATGAAAAATCCAGTGACAACATCATGTCATACATGCATAATAATGTGTCTACAACTATTTCTCTAAAGCTTGCAGCATGTAGAATACACCTCGTATCAAATATCCACGTGATTCGGCTGAAGGGATAATAAAGTGCCAGGCAGTGAGTCAATATCATCATCCTTGCTAGAGATTAGAATGGTTTAGCAGTTTCATGCAATGAAAAATCACCATCTTCTCTTCTTGTACTTAAATAATGGTTATATAGTTACTACTGTCTTAGTAGAGCTCATTTCATTTAGAACCTTTCTAATAAAGGCAGGTCAGCTCATTGATAGCATACATTAGTATGTAGTAACTTAGATGCGTATATGCTATGTCCACGCTAATATCTGACTTGCTCCTTCGAGGATCCAGACTATAAACTTTTCACGAAAATATATTAATCTCTCTACAAGGACAAATATTGGCATCGCCTTTATTGAGTCAAATGGAAACTCCAGTTCATACGGCTAACTAACCTGATCAATGATCACATTGCGTCCATTTTCACGTACAGAGATATCCAGAGCGGACCGGTATCTCAATTAGGTCTTCCTGTTTATCGAGCCTGACCAGCTTCCAAATTGTCTATACCCTCGAACCACGGCTTAGTACTGACTGCACTGTTGCACATTTTTTTATATTCTAGCGATCTATACATTGTGTATCGCTCACAGCTCACAGCAAGATCAGTTTGTTTATGGCCAAGATCACCTTTGTAGAGGCTGAGATAACTTTTAAAGTGTCTGTGATCACTTCTTCAGTGGACAAGATCGGCTTGTTTGTGGCCAAGGATCACCTTTGTAGAGGCTGAGATAACTTTTAAAGTGTCCGTGATCACTTCTTCAGTGGACAAGATCAGTTTGTTTGTGGCCAAGATCACCTTTGTTGTGGCTGAGATCACTTTTAAAGTGGCCGTGATCATTTCTGTAGTGGCCAAGATCACTTTTGTAGTGGATGAGATAATTTTTAATGTGACCAAGATCACTTTTGTAGCGACTGAGATAACTTTTGCAGTGGCTGACACCAGTTTGTTAGTGGCCAAGATCACCTTTGTTGCGGCTAAATTAGCTTTTAAAGTGGCTTTGGTCACTTCTGTAGTGGCCAAGATCACTTTTGTATTGGATGAGATAACTTTTAAAGTGATCGTTTTTGTAGTGACCGAGATCACCTTTTTAGTGGCTGATAGATGTTTGTTAGTGGCCATGATCACCTTTGTAATAGCTGAGATAACTTTTAAAGTGGCTGTGATCACTCATTCAGTGAGCAAGATCACTTTTGTAGCGGCTAAAGTAACTTTTAAAAGTGGCTGTGATCACGTCGTTAGAGGCTAAGATCACTTTTGTAGTGACCGAGATCACCTTTTTAGTGGCTGATATAAGTTTGTTAGTGGCCAAGATGACTTTTGTAGTGGCTGAGATAACTTTTATAGTAGCTCTGATCATTTCTTCAGTGGACAAGATCACTTTTGTAGCGGCTAAAGTAACTTTTAAAGTAGCTGTGATCACTTCTTCAGTGGCTAAGATCACTTTTGTAGTGACCGAGATCACCTTTTTAGTTGCTGATATAAGTTTGTTAGTGGCCAATATCACCTTTGTAGAGGCTGAGATAACTTTTAAATTGTCTGTGATCACTTCTTCAGTGGACAAGATCAGTTTGTTTGTGGTCAAGATCAGCTCTGCAGAGGCTGAGATAACTTTTAAAGTGTCTGTGATCACTTCTTCAGTGAACAAGATCAGTTTGTTTGTGGCCAAGATCACCTTTGTGGTGGCTGAAATCACTTTTAATGTGGCTGTGATGACGTATTTAGTGGTCAAGATCACTTTTTTAGATCACTTTTTCAGGGGGCGACATATTATTGCTAATGGTAAAGATCACTTTTGTAGCGGCTGAAGTAACTTTTAAAGTGGATGTGACCATTTCGTTCGTTGCCAAAGTCACTTTTGTAGTGGCTGAAATAACTTTTAAAGTGATTGCAATCACTTCTTCAGTGGTCAAGAGCACCTTTGTAGTGGCTGAGATAACTTTTGAGGTGGCTATGATCTTTTCCTCAGTGGTCAAGATCACTATCGTAGTGGCTTAGATAATCTTTTCAATGGCTGACACCAGTTTGCTAGTGGCCAAGATCACCTTTGTAGTGGCAGAGATAACTTTAAAAGTGGCTCAGCTCACTTCTTCGGCTTGTTTGTGGCCAAGATCACATTTGTGGTTAGCTAAATTAACTTTTAAAGTGGTTGTAATCACTTCTTCAGTGGCCAAGATCATCCTTGCAGTGGCAGAGGTAACTTTTAAAGTGGCTGTGATCACTTCTTCAGTGGCCAAGATCACTTTTCTAGCGGCTAAAGTAACTTTTAAGGTGGCTGTGATCACATCTTCAGTTGCCAAGATCACCTTTGTAGTGACTGAAAATAACTTTTAAAGTGGCTGTGAACACTTCTGTATTAGCCAAAATCACATTTGTAGCGACTGAGATCACTTTTCTAGTGGCTGACATCAGTTTTATAGTGTCTAAGATGACTTTTGTAGCGGCCGAGATCACTTTTAAAATGGCTGTGATGACTTCTTCAGTGGTCAAGATCACTTTTGTGGTGGCTTAGATAGCTTTTTCAGTGACTCACAACAGTTTGTTAGTGGTCAAGATCACTTTTGTAGCGGATAAAGTAACTTTTAAAGTGGCCGTGATCACTTTTGTAGTGGCCAAGATCACCTTTGTAGTGGATGAGATAACTTTTAAAGTGATTGAGATCACTTATGTAGTGACTGAGATCACCTTTGTAGTGGCTGATACCACTTTGTTAGTGTGCAAGATGACTTTTGTAGCGGCTGGGACTTTTAAAGTGTCTGTGATCACTTGATCAGTAGTCAAGATCACTTTTGACACCAGTTTTTAGTGGCCAAGATCATCATTGTAGCGGCTAAAGCAACTTCTAAATTGGCTGTGATGACTTCTGTAGTGGCCAAGATCATTTTTGTAGTGGATGAGATGACTTTTATAGTGCCTGTGACCAACTTCTCGGTACGACACCAGCAACTGGTAACTTACATGCTGCCGGCGACTAATAAAAAAGGCTCGGCAAACATTCACATTTTGTTTTCTTCAAAGCCATGTGGTTTGTAAAGATTAATCTAAATTTAGGAACCAGTAGAAAATAAATTAAAAACTAAAACAATGAAGCTGAAAACAAAATATAATTGTGTGTCATCACATTCGTGATTTTATTTGAAATAAATGTCACATAAGGAGCTGTGACATATTACTTAGTCTTTTTTATGCTAGAATGTTGCAAATAATGCATTTTTCGGAATAGACAGTACCCTACTTCAAGGTCAGATTACAAAAATCCGTCTAAGCTACGTCCTTAGCACCATCACTTTTCTGACTCCAGAGATGCTAAGCTTTAATTTGGTATATGACACATAATGTTACTTTTTGTGGCTGGGTACCCCAAAAATTGACCTGCTCTGTTGCTGCACTACTTATACAACCAAGCATGTTGAAGAATGAAAAATCCAGTGACAACATCATGTCATACATGCATAATAATGTGTCTACAACTATTTCTCTAAAGCTTGCAGCATGTAGAATACACCTCGTATCAAATATCCACGTGATTCGGCTGAAGGGATAATAAAGTGCCAGGCAGTGAGTCAATATGATCATCCTTGCTAGAGATTAGAATGGTTTATGAAAAATCACCATCTTCTCTTCTTGTACTTTAATAATGGTTATATAGTTACTACTGTCTTAGTAGAGCTCATTTCATTTAGAACCTTTCTAATAAAGGCAGGTCAGCTCATTGATAGCATACATTGGTATGTAGTAACTTAGATGCGTATATGATATGTCCACGCTAATATCTGACTTGCTCCTTCGAGGATCCAGACTATGACTTTTAACGAAAATATATGTTTCTCTCTACAAGGACAATATTGGCATCGCCTTTATTGAGTCAAATGGAAACTCCAGTTCATACGGCTAACTAACCTGATCAATGATCACATTGCGTCCATTTTCACGTACAGAGATATCCAGAGCGGCATCTCAATTAGGTCTTCCTGTTTATCGAGCCTGACCAGCTTCCAAATTGTCTATACCTTCGGACCACGGCTTAGTATTGACTGCACTGTTGCACATTTTCTTATATTCTAGCGATCTATACATTGTGTATCGCTCACAGCCAATGTAAGATTTTCAAAAAGAGTCACAAATATTTCGAGTAATTAGGCCCTACAGACCTTTACAAGCATGAGCTCTAAGGTAATGGAATTTGTTATTGTAAAGCAACTAATGGCTCACTTAGAAAATGCCGTACACTATGCCAGCTTGGTGTCAAAGCTTGATTTTATATTATCAAGGGGAACATACACAGACGTAACAGGACCTAGCAAGGTGTTATAGATGGCATCAGCTCAGATAAATTTTCTATTGACTCGGGATTGAAAAAGAGAATATTGCTTTACGTCGTCTATGCACAATCATGGCACTATTAAGCCCTACTCTTTTCGAATAACAATAATACCAGTACCATAGACAGCGTTGCACACTTCAATATTCTCAACCCCCAGGTGACAAATATCTCAACCCCGGTGACAAATGTCCGACCCGGTCGGGACTCAAACCCAGTACCCCTGAGGTTCGAACCATAACCGGATCAAATGGGCCATCGGGGCTGGCCAAGATTGCTACAAGGCACTATTATGTTCAATCCCATTTTTTTTATATAAATGACCATCACTATATACATGTACATGATAAGTCTCAATGTAGCTTAATAGATCATGATTGCATCTTGTATAGGAAAAATAAAATGCATACAAGATCCCGTAAATTACAGGAAGACTTGCACAGCCTAGAAAACTGGGCTGCCAAGTAGGACATGGAGCGTAATGGACAGATTTCCTCTATTATCTCTAACTTAGATCGATAAACCCTGTCTATCAACTCAATGATCACATTCTTAAACGTGTTAAATCCTAGTTTTTAGGATTTAACTCTATATTTAGGATTGTTTTCATTTCAGATGTTTTAGCCACATATCCCTTTGCCAATACTGCAAAGAGAGGCTGTGGAAATTTGACTTTCTTACACGCAATCTGAAGGATTGCGTATGCCGCCAACGAATCTTATTTTTCACTTGGTAGGTCAACCCTCGAATAATCCGCATCCGTTGCCAGTGTCTTGGATTGGTGCCCTATCACATTATAACTTAATTTACACTTATGTACATGTCAATTGGCCTAAAAACAGCTCGACAACGTTTTAAGAAGTATACAGATTCAACCAAAATCATCAAATCGACTGCAAGATGCAGTTGATTTCTTTCAAAGACAAGAGTCAAAAAAATAAACGACAAATCTGACGACAGCCATCTTATTTTTATGTAAATTAGATTGACAAATTAAACTGCGGCCATCTTTAATTTATGCAAATTAGCCTTTTGTTATTATCACAATATATATACACAGTATTGAAATTTCAACCCTGACTATTTTCACCACATGATACATATTTCCATCTCCATTTGTTCCAATGTGTATGAGGCATGTGATAATTTGTAAATCATATGGCGGCCATCGAAAAATATCACAAAGTGTATTATAAGGAGTCCCTGTGCCAAATTTTATGAGTTTATACCAAAGTGCACACTGTGGTGACTGTGTCCATGGACTAAACATGGAAACGAATGAATATGATGAATGCATCTTGGAAAAAAAAGAGTCGACATTCTGAAAACGAGTTGATATGTTCAAAATACAGTTTGTTAACTTCTCCCACGACAATGCACTGTCTTTTTTAGTGATATAGTATCTCGTTCCCACTACTTCGCAACTCAAGACCATGATTGCTATAGGTATTGTTTAGCTCTTCCCATATCTTCTGGAGGGTATATAATGTGTTTAACGTGTGTAATTTATTTGACTTACTCTTTACATTTCTAGGTGGTACCAATAACATCTTGGCAGGATCTTCTGTCTGATACAGGGTGGTAGAGAAGTTCTTGTCGCAGGACTTTTCGTAACTATAAAAAAGTAATACATAGACATAAATCAATTATGATGCATGCTCATTGTAACAACAGATCATTCACTAGGTGGTGCTTCATTTAAATCTTCTCCACATATCCTCACTCATTCTGCAACGGCATCCAAGTATGCATCTACACACGTAACGCTGTCCCAACATGAATTTAATAGCTGTCCATCATCTTCTACGCTGTTTCGATTTTGAACCAAAATTGAAACAAAGTTTCGTGTTAGCTGACATTCTGCAACTTTTTTTTATCAACGCATGTCATTGCAAAATAAATTAGCTACAGAAACCGAAGTTACATGTATGTATCTAATGAACATTTCCAGCATATAGGGCAGAAGGCCGACTTTAGACGTCAGAATCTGACGCCTATGGACGTCGATCCCCGCACTGAAAGAGTGAAATGTGTATAACATGTATAATGATTGTAGACACATAACATAGGTATTTAAATGAAGTCTAAAAATCTAACTGAGGCATTTGTCATGATTGCAAAGGAAAAATTTAGACCTGTAACATAGGTATTCAAATGAAGCGGAGAAAGCTAACCGGGATATTTATAATAATTTCTATTTTGTACTTTTTTATATACACATATTTCATCGATTTAAGAATGCAGGCGATATAGTGATATCTCATAGAATCGATCATGCCTAGTTTTTTTGGGAAATATTGATGCCACTCTGGGCACATAATTAGGCTAAACTGGGCCAGGAGAACTTTCTGAGGATGGTGAGATAAATGAGATAACACCGCTACACAGGATTCAAAATTTGAGCCCTGGTGGCCTGAGGTCGAGCACGCCACCTCTCGGTCACAGAGGTACCCCCGCTCCTGTTTTATTTTATGTTTGATATTGAAAACATATTATTTTCCAGCTACATTATACGCTACACGAGGAACAGTATGCATACTTGATATAACATCATATAAGTCTAGCATGTAATAAATAAATTGCATATAGCACTGCGCAGCGTGGATATAGAAAAAAAACATAGTCCTTATATCTGTAATACAGAAACAATAATTACAACTGAACCAAAAATAAAATTATGTAGTATATCGCTGCATTTACTGACCTTGCCTGTCCAGTTATAGTAATGTTTTCTCCTGTTCCCTTTTTGTAAGTCTCTGTGTAGTCAGCGAGGGGAGTAATATCTTTCCTATATATGGGTATTATCCACTTAATTTCATACCATGTTCCCAAAAACTGAAAACATAACATTTGAAAGTGTTCAACTCTTCCTAGGTGATATTCTGCCATAATCATCAATGTGAAAATATATGAATAAATGAATGGTGTTTTAGGCCAACTTTGTGCATATGTTAGCTAAACTCTGCCAGAAGAACCTCTTTAGGATGGTGAGATGAATGAGATGACACAGCCCTCCAGACACATGATTCGAAAGTCGACTTGTGGCGGTCCGAGGCCCAGCACCCTACCTCTTGGTCACGAGAGGCTCCCCACAATACTTATTTTTTACGAGAGAGCAGAGAAGAAACGTCCTAGTTTCCTTGAAACCTGTTTAACCCTTTAACCGCCAAATTATTCAATCAAAATTTTTACCCACTTGAAGTTGTGTCCCGCTGACGCGATCCACAACTTCAAGTGAGTGAAAATTATTCAGATTTGACAAAATGGAGGTCAGCTGTTTTCAAAAATTGCTGATTGATGTCTCATTTTATCTTTAACATGTTTAAAATGTGGTACTTAATGTGCTAATAAAAAATGAAAATCCGAATATATGTGGCACCGGCGGTTAAAGGGTTAAAGCTGAAGGCCAGAATGAGATATGAACCCGCGATCTTTGTCTTTCCAGGAAGGCAGCTTTAACCACTACATGGTCCCGCATTTGCGAAAATATATTCCGTCATTGGGTGAGTGCCGATAAATACACTACATATACACGTACATAAATTTCACTGTAAGCTTAGAAAATATTCGTAGTAAGTCAGCATGAAATTATCTGCAAATAGTATAAACAGCCTCCAGAATAATTACAGACTCTAAGACTGGCCATATTTGGGTACCGCATTACAGAGCTGCTATGGCACAGAACTCATAACTCTTGATATATCAACTTCATCGCGCTAATACCACGACTCCACAGATTTATTTTAGTTATATTGTGAACATTATTACAGGATATATTTACACTTGAAAAGAGTGCTATCCGTGGATGGAAAACTCACAATCCACGGATTTTGTCATCTATCCGTGGATAAAACCAGTCAGCATCCACGGATGTTGAACATCCACGGTTGAATGAGGACTTCCTATCCACGGATGAATTATCATCTACGGATGAATGAGGTCATCCAATCCACGGATTGGGATTAATCCACGGATGAATACGCACTCTCCATCCACGGGTGAGCTTTCATCCACGGATGAATACACCCTACAAATCCACGGATGAACTTTCATCCACGGATGAATACGCACTACCCATCCACGGATGAACTTTCATCCACGGATGAATACGCACTACCCATCCACGGATGAACTTTCATCCACGGATGAATATTCAAGTTCCATCCACGGATGAGCTTTCATATTCAGTCGAATACAAAAATGTTAGCATAATCTACGAATTCAAATTTATAGCATAAATAGCCTGTAATCGCTCATAAAACGAACATAGTAACATAGGTTATTATCTCACAAAGAATATAATATTGATGTGCTTTACAATTTGTTAATGTAAGATCAACAACATTATTCACAAAAAAATAATCGACATTAATCATAAAAAATCTTTGCATAATCTATCGTGGTTTAAACATATTTTTATTTTCCAATTGAAATAGTACAAAAAAATTGCTTTGTATGATATATAAAAAACATAGAGGTGCTTGCGGGGTTGTGATAGGAACAATGTCTGGTACGTAAAACTCTTCCGAGAAATTGGGAGGGGTATATTTAATTTCGTTTGGCAACACTTGAAAACAGTAACTTTACCATGGTTATATTATTACAGGTATCTATGCATGTTTTTCGCAGATATCTTTGTATAGAGCTATTATAACAGCATCCATGTAATATGCATCTAGATGGCCAATATTACACATTCTGTAATAGCCTGACGTTTCGCAATAGATCTTTATTGCACAATATAGATGGTAAGACATCGATAAAGAATTACAAATTTTCGAAGCGCAAACTTTTAACAGCCATAGATTAGTTTAAACAATTTTTCGTTTAAACAACTTTTAGCCGATTTGTGTTCGAATTATTCAAGGTCAAATGAACTATTCGCTCTTCCTCCAAATTTCTATGCAACCCTAAACAAAAAACTGTCTTCCTGTTGAATATCAATAAATCAGACAATCAATCAATCAATTAAAATAATTTCCATAGCATCCTAATTCTCGGTGACCCGAGTTCACAGGGGCTAGATTACTAGTGTTTGAGAATAAGTCATCATCTGGGGGCCACGTCACTCGTTATCTGTGAGAAGAAGACTTGACCAAAACGGTGTGTTTGTTTTAAAAGTTGACAAAATAAGGTCGTAATTTTAATAGTTCTCATATGGAAGCCAGAAGAGAGATTCACAAGGAAGGCACATCCATTGAAAAGGCCTTGGGTCCAAAGTTAATTTTAAGGCGCTTAAAAAAGTTGGTTATAATTAGTTGAACAGGCTTGGCTTGGTGTTACAGCTAATAGTAATTGTAGAGGTAAGCAGGTTCTTTGGATATCAATGCCATATAAGTGACTGTGCATAAAATAAAATACCAGAGAATGAGAAACTACAATAAACTAGCCTGCTATTGTCTTGGCGAATGAGAGATTATTCTTAATTTGACAAAGGCTGCGTGCGTGGTGAAAGCAAGACTTATTTATACACACTTAATGGGAGATACGTTGACGAAAATCAAGGTCACTGTCTATTGCGATTTCCAGCTTTATGACTGATTTAATTTTGGTATGCTGGTCGAGCAGTAAGATTTTCACATAAATATGACATCATTTTGTTCCGTTGCTTTTCTGATTCAATGAGGAAGTTTTCAGTTTTAACAGGGCTGAGTTTTAATTTAGATTATATTATCTAAGTCAAAACGTTGGTTCTACAAGGTATTAGTTTATCTAGAGATTGTTGGGCATCTGAGGCAGACCAAGATGCGTGTCAAGATGATGGTGTACAGTGTGATTGAACAGTATCTGACTATGATGTGATATGATATGATGAGTTTTATAGCGGCAGTATCTCTCAGCAAGAATGAAACCCAATGGCGCTGCGTACTAAAGTCGGCATTCAATTTTCAAATACATTGTCGGTAAACAGGTACGGGTCCATCCGTCTATAAATGGCCACCCATTTAAAAACAACCGTGCATTTATTATAAGCACTCGCAGCGCACTTCCAGCGAGTGTTTATAAACACCGGGGCGTTTATAAACGATCGGACAATATGACTGGGTAACTGTACATTTTATTCCATAATAGCATGTATTTTCTCTTAATCATACCTGATTTGGAATATTGTATAAATTAACACAACACATAACTACCTAGTAATGAACTTTAGAAGCAGAATCTGTGAAATACGATGTTTAATTGGTAAAAATAGGTGGTCGATATAGTGATGGTCAAATTTTATGCATACTTCATTTTCTACGTGTCACTTTTTGTACACACAATTTATTGCAGAAAACAGAGATACAATCCAGGAGCTCAGTCATTCATCTAATTTCCTGGGTGAGTTCCGCGGAAATTTACCTTACAAAAACGTAGATAAAAAAAATGTAGATAATTATATAGTTAACTAAATTGCTTCTTGATATTGCAAGTTCATATATGAAGTTATGCACTATAATTCGTAATTAGAAGATACTGCCTTTGGGCTTTGCACGGCAGTATACAAGTGAACAAGGCCGACCGTTTATAAATGCCCGGCTGTTTATAAACACTCGGTGGAATTGCGCTGCGAGTCCTTAGAAACGCACGGTTGTTTTTAAATGGGCGGCCTTTTATAAACGGCTGGACCCGTACCTGGTAAACGAGTGTGTCGTGTGACAATCTATGGATGATCAGATTAAGGTGGTGATGTGAACAGGTGTGTTTTTAAATATTTCCAAAATATGCTAATTGACTTGGCTTCTCGTATGTGAATAGGTAAATTGTTCCATAAACGAGGTGCAGCTACCTACAAAGATGTATAGCCCTTTTTTTCACCGTGGTTCTGGATACAGCAATAGCTACGGATCTAAGCGTTTGCTGGCGATGTTTAAAATGCAATAACCCACTAAGATTATATGGGTTTTTTAGTAGATAATGCTTTATATGTCAGAAGGGTTCAGTTTAAATTATTATTTTAAATTGTTTTTAAAACTATTATTGCTGAGTGGTTTGACATAGGTGGTGTGGTGCTACAGTGTGTTTGATACTATTTAACGGATCGTTCTCAGCTTTTGAAAATCGATGGCGAACTGTCTACGTCGCAATTGTTCGCGGATGACACACATCCATACATCTTTCATGGCAGAAATTTTACTCAGTCGCCTATTGTTCTTCAAAAATGTTCTTTTAGTAATTAGTAATCCAGGTGTGGATGAAGCAAAACATGCTCAAATTGAATCCTGATAAGACTAAACTCATGGTTATTGGAAATATAGCCCATCGTAAAACAGTTGCTAGTAAATACCTGGTTGAACTTCTTAGCCAAAAAATTGCAAACATTGCATGTATGCGAAATCTGGGTGTGGCATTCGACTCATGCATTTTTTCTCACAACTGTAAATCAGCTTTTTACCATATCCACGGATACCTGTAGAAATGCACAGATAGCTAGATAACATCCACGGATATCTGTAAAAATCCACGGATACCTATAAACAATCCACGGATAGCTAGATAACATCCATTGATGCCTGGATAGGAGAAGATTGTGTGTGTTTTAAAAGATCACAAAACACTAAATTTATTAGTGACATCATACAAATTGTAAACTTTTGTTAAAACAACCAAATTTAAAGTTGGATATTTCATCACAAAATGGGTCTAGTAGGACAAGGGTTAATTATTACATAATTAATAAATTATGATAACGACTTTTTGATTAACTCCTGTACTCATGAAAAGTCAATTAGTATTTTCCATTTATTTGAAGCTGGAATGCCTCATGCGATTCTCAGCTCCAAGTTGAATTATTTGATTAACTGAGCATCCACCACAACACATTTGATCAATTTCAGTGGTATTGTACATGAGTTGAAACTTGCTATCAGGACAAGGGTTAATTATTGCAGATTTTATTGAACGCTAACGGATGCCTGGCTGCCATCCACGGATAACTGTAAAAATCAATGGATAGCTAAATAAAATCCAAGGTCACCTGACTAACATATATAGCCTACTCTAGGATGAACGTGGAAACTGTATGTTGATAGCCAAAAAGTACTGAACTTTGTACATGATTACTACGCACAACACAACACCCTGGGTAAAAACGCAATGACTAAAGACTTTACTGCCTTGTGAATATATTAAGCTGCTTTAAAAGCGGTCATGTAAAACCTGTACAGTTCTCCGGAAAATATCAGATTTATTTCTAATTATCATTTAGTTTGGTGATAACGTAAAAGTGTGTTCAATAAGGAAGATTTAATAATTGTTATCATATAGTTGAACATATACAGGAGTTTATGCAGAAAAAAGTGGTTCCTTAAACTAGCTTATAACCCTTTCACTGCCACATCTATAAATCTCAATTGCACCTAAATAATATAATATATCAACATGGCCTATGGACTATGACCATTAATGCTCACCCTTTATACTACTCCTCATAGTCGGATACAATCCAACCACAAGGTTCACCATCAACTCGATACGGATACCTATGTAAGTATCTCTGTAATTAGCAGAATCATTAGTATGTCCTTTTTTAAAGATATGTACTATCTGGCCTATGAGCCAAGTTTATCGTAGTACAGCAGTATCTCAGATGATGCCAAATAATCTAACCCTAAACCTAACATCCACGGATACCGAAATAACATTCACGGATATCTGTAAAAATCCACGGATACCTGTGGAAACCCACGGATAGCTAGATAACAACCACGGATGCCTGGCTGACATCCACGGATAGCTGTAAAAATCAATGGAGAGCTAAATAACATCCAAGGTCACCTGGGTAACATTTACGGATATACTCCTATATTATCTAGGATGGACGTGGAGACTGCATGTTGATTGCCAAAAAGTACTGGGCTGTGTACATGATTACTACGCACTTTGGAAAATACAACACAACACCCTGGGTAAAAACTCATTGAATTACTCTGGGTAAAAGCGCATAGACTAAGGAGTTTATTGACTTGTGAATATTAAGTTGCTTAAAAGCGGCCATGTAAAAGCTGTACAGTTTTCCAGAAAATTTATTTCTAGTTATTATGTAGTTTGTTGATAACGCAAAAGTGTGTTCAATAAGGAAGATTTAATAATTGTTATCGTATATCTAAGGCATATATTCTGACAAAAGTGGTTCTAGAAACTAGCTTTTTAACCTTTAACTGCCACATAATGTCTGGCAATCCTAATCGCACTTAAATAATATAATATATCAACATGGCATACAGACCAATATTGCTCACCCTTTATACTACTTCTCGTAGTCAGATACTATCCAATCACAAGGTTCACCATCATCTCGATACAGATACCTATGTACGTAATTGGTGTAATTAGCGGGGTCATTAGTGGGCCTATGTCTTTTTTTAAAGATCGGTACAATCTGGCCTATGAGCCAATTTATGTAGTAGGCTACACTAGTATAGATCGGTACTATCTGGCCTATGAGCCAATTTATGTAGTACACCAGTATAGATCGGTACTATCTGGCCTATGAGCCAATTTATGTAGTACACCAGTATAGATCGGAACTATCTGGCCTATGAGCCAATTTATGTAGTACACCAGTATAGATCGGTACTATCTGGCCTATGAGCCAATTAATGTAGTACACCAGTATAGATCGGTACTATCTGGCCTATAAGCCAATTTATGTAGTACACCAGTATGGATCGGTACTATCTGGCCTATGAGCCAATTAATGTAGTACACCAGTATAGATCGGTACTATCCGGCCTATGAGCCAATTAATGTAGTACACCAGTATAGATCGGTACTATCTGGCCTATAAGCCAATTTATGTAGTACACCAGTATATAATATTATGCTAAATAATCTAACCCTAACCTTAACATCCACGGATACAGAGATAACATTCACGGATATCTGTGAAAATCCACGGATACCTGTGGAAACCCACGGATAGCTAGATAAAATCCTGGCTGACATCCACGGATAGCTGGAAAAATAAATAGATAGCTTAATAACATCCAACGTTTACTGACTTGTGAATATTCAGTTGTTTTAGAGCTGCACAGTTTTCCGGAAAATATCAGATTTATTTGTAATAATATTATTTAGTTTGATGATAACGTAAAAGTGTGTTCGATAAGGAAAATGTAATGATTGTTATCATATAGTCAGGGCATATACAGGAGTTTATTCAGACAAAAATGGTTCTTGAAACTACCTTATGACCCTTTCACTGCCACATCGGGAAATCTTAATTGCACCTAAATAATATAATATATCAACATGGCATACGGACCAATACTGCTCACCCCTTATACTACTCCTTATAGTCGGATGCTATCCAATCACAAGGTTCACCATCATCTCGATACGGAAATAAAGCTCAATTTAGGAGTTGAAAATTATAAATACATTTTAATTTCCGCTGAAAAATAGCCCAGTATGTACCTAACGCATATTAATGTAACAATTTTACAATAGTAAATAACATTTCTAGGAAAAATCTATATATATATATATTGATGGTTCAAACATCTAACCAGCAAAGCGACAGCCTGTGACCTGATTTGTAATGCATGATTATGAAAAACAAAGTGCGTTTTCGGCAGTAAAATTTGCGAAATTGGGTTGAATAACCATATATAGGACGATATTCAAACAAAAAACTAGCATGGCTGACATAACTGAAAGGTTAAAATAAACCAATATTAATAATAATTATAATAATAACGCTAAAATCATGAAAAATCCGGTAAAATCAGCTGATAATACCCAGCAATAGCCCTTAATTTAGTCAAACCCTCCAAATAAATGTGCAGCAGACCATTTGTTATTCATACAAACATAACAATTCTCAATATTACAGTATATATTGTAATTTTCAATGGTTATGTGCTTAAAGTAATGTGTAAAACCGGACAGAATGTGTGTGTAGATTTTTTCCTTCAAGTTGGGGTGGCAGCATTACTTCAACCAACGTTACGTTTAGTGCTTTATATCACGTATTCTAAATAGTGTTATGGTGTAGCAAACTGTCCTAAAAAAAATATTGACATCATCTACAACTTTAATCAACAAAGACATTAAAAGATTATGACTGTTGTTAACGATACAATATTAATTATTATAACATATCAAATTTATGGGTATAGTTATTATGCCTTGGTTATTACAACATAAGCCTACATATTTTCCACATACAACATTATTCAGGGAATATTCACAGCAAGGGTGTGACAGTGACTTCATTGGAATTACCATGGATTCCCGCGCGATGTCTGGGAGATCCTTCACTCTACATGTATACATAGTATAATATACAGCAGTGGCCCTGAATAAAGTCCATTACGCCCGAGCTACATAGCTCGGACTGGATTCAGGGCTAAAATATACAGTGACTGCGGCATGCCACGCATTGTGACTGTTGTAGAGTGAAACAATTGATGATCACAGCATAATCCAACTTTATGTCTCTGCGCACGAATATGACAAGCAGTGCAGTGAGTCTATAACCATGATAACCCTCTCACCGCTGAATTATAACGTCATGAAATGCCTGATCGCTGAATTAATTATTTTTTTAATTAAAAACAGTAATTAGGGGCCACTGATGTCGCCAAAAGGCCACCGTACAGTGTGACTGTAGCATAATCCCCCCCCTCCCCCATAGCCCAGTAGGCCTACTTCGGTAGACATCCTTGATATATCTCAGCGGTGAATAAGCTCGCTCAACTCCGGCACTCGTCAGGACAGTAGCCAGGATTTTTGTGTGTGGGGGGTCGTTTTAGGCCAAAAGTTGGACCTTTTTTCCAATCTCGACAGCCGCCAGTCATGTCAGTAGGGTGATGCGAGGGAATTATGCCTCCCCGAATTTTTTTTAAATTATATATTTCGAATGCCCTGCCTTTTAAAACACAATTTTTGTAAGTTTTTCACCCCCCCCCTTTATGCTAAATTAATTGGGCTACCCCTTAAAGCTGTTATGATCATGTGTCATTTTGAATTTATGTGTAGGCCTCTGTTTATGCCTGTGACTGAGGATTCAGCTTTTCATTGACGGGGAGGGGGTTAAAACTTGATAAAGGAATAAGAAAGCTTTTCTCTGCAATCTAAGGGCATATTGGGAACTGTTTGTCCCTCAGTATCTCACCAGCCCATATAAGGAAACCCTTAAATGAAATGATAATTGTTTTCCAAGAGGGGAGTGGGATTATCCCCCCCCCCCCTTTGGATCCTCCCATGATACATGTTTGTCAATAAAAAAACATCTACATTTCATGCAACATGAAAACAAATGTTGCTTTTTCTAGCTGACAAACTTTACAAAAGGATTGATTGATGATTTTGTGTGTGAATCGATCTATTTTACCGTGTTGTTGATGCTATTTGGAACAAATAATGCCTAAAACATTATGCTGTTATTTTGGAGTAATATCACAGGAGCCACATCTAACAAATTCGCGAAACAAATTTATTCATGTTGCATAAATTTAATATTGGCGTGATTGCAGGTGAAGCCTAAATCCTCTTATACTGCCTAAATCAGTAGCTTGTTATTTATTATTTTTGTAAAGTAGCTATATATGCCCTCCATCGAATCATTTTCCTTATAAAGAGAGGAAAATAGATTTGCGCATCATGAGAGAAGGTTCTTGCATTCGGTGTCATAGGAAATATCAGCAGGGCTGTAGCCTGGAGCAGAATACATAGGGGAGGGGTGGGGGGTGTCAGTTGAGATTGGTAATAATAGTAGTCCAGGCGAAAATATTACAAAAATAAAGCTTTCATAATTTTTGAAAATCCCAGAGGGGGCAGCTGAGCCTCTGCCACCCTAAACTCATTCTCAATGTTCTGTCTAATGGTGGCAGTGTACTGCCACCCCTGCAGGCTAGAGGCCTATGGCCCTGATCCAAGATGAGACATTTTAATTAAATCACGATTTTTTCTAGAATGTACAGACCTATACCCCCCTGCTGGCGCAGCCACTGCTCTTTATAGCGTCTCTATGCTCTAGAGGTGTCTGAGGAATGCTCGTCGGGAAACTTAAATGGTGCATTCTAGAGCATAGACTATATTTCGGACCAAATATGGTATTTTTTTTGTTTTTCAATTGTGGGACCCTAGGCCTATCCGCAAATCGTTATAAATAAACAGTTTAGGCCCTTATAGGCCTATATATAGAGACAAACACAGAGGCAAGTTTCGAGCTAGGATAACAGTTTACACGATGTTATGAATCTATAATAATGAGCAATTCAACTTTAGTTTCATATAGGCCTGTTATATGCCGTTAGGTGGTTTAGCATTTTTTAAAACTAGTCGCAATGCTATTGCGGCCACAAACGTCTTGTATAAAATTCCAGAATTAGTGTAATTGGTTTATAGAGGGTCGTCAGGGTTTGACACAAACTTTTTTGAGCAGTGGTCCACAGGACCACCAGCTCAGAGAATCTGGTGGTCCTACAATTTTTCTGGTGGTCCTGAGAATAAAGTCTCGGCACACAAATTCATACGCATTTATCATTAAAAAGTGAGTGAGTTAAAAAAAATGTAATATAGCGATTTAGAGCAAGCTTGATTTTAATAATATATTCATATCATTTTGATACCAATTGATCTAGATTTGGTAGCCATTTCTTGCTTTAAAAACATTGAAATCGGGAAATATAGGCCCAAGTATAAAATGTAGTCCCTATGCTGGTATTAGCAAGGCATATGATTGACTAAGTCTGTCAGCCTCCCCCCCCCCCCCTCCAGCCTGATACTCCACATAGGATGTGCTGCTGGAGTAGGCTAAAGCGTTTTGGCAACGCTCAGGGAAGGTACTAGGGACTTATATTTGAATGTAGAATAAAAAAAGCCTGATGTTTTCAAAGCACCCTTTTTTCTTTTTCATATTGATAGAGTAGGCCCTATGTCCTGATGATTACAAAATATATATGTTTATATAGGGGGGGGGGGCTATAGTTTTTCATTTAAAGATTCCTGGATCGAGGGGTATTATGTCCGGTGAGACAAAAAACAAGCAAAGTTCAAAGTTGATGGTAGACGGGGCCTTTGTTTCCAGAGGGTGAGCTGGATGTTGTTATAGACTCCAGAAATTCAAACAAAATGGCAGCCGTTTATACTGTTCATACCAGCTTGATTCGAATTTTCAATTGTTTATCTTTTCCTAGCTTCACCTTAAAAACCTATTAAAAGTGGCGGGCAGACACTTTTTCGGCGTCACAAATTGATTGTAGGCTACACCACCAGTCTGACTAGTCATATTTTCAATTTACCACATGTCCAATAGTCTAACTTTTATAATTCGTTAGACAGTCGGTTGATAATTGACGGAGAAATCGACGAAAAGTATGCGCTCCAGATAATTATTGTGTCATAGTCTTCAAACGTTGAACCAAAGTTTGTCAAAAGTCTGCGATAAGGGATGACCAAAATGTGGACCTTCCGCTTGAAGGGGGGGGGGGGTCGTACGACTTCTCCGACCCCCCCCCCTCCACCCCGACCCCCCGGCCCTGGCTTCGGGCCTGCTCGTGACCATCCACCAGTCCATTCTCAATTCACGCAGAGCGTAGCGCAAGATTGCAAATCACATGACAGAGTGAAGACATCTTCCTCTGCAAGGCTGGCTACTCCTGAGGTCGTAGACTTGGCTTGGCCTGACGGCCTCGCTGTGTCAAGACTTGCTGCCAGGAAGATGAGTGAAGATGGCTCGTGACAGATTGAAGGTAACGTGAGAAGATGTGGTATCGTGAAGCCACGTGTGATTATCACTATTGAAACATTATTTAGCCACTGAGTCCACATGCTCTGATTCCACTGTTCCAGACTATTATAGGCCGCAACCTCCTTGAGGACAGAGCGTGAGATGGTCCTTAAACTAGGTGACCTAATAGCAAGACGATATGCCAGCTTATTTAACAGTGTTCAAGTATATTACTAATACTAGTCTATATATAGGCTAGCTTACAACACAGCGTCACGGGCCCGGATTTTGGCTATTAGGCCCTATAGATATAGTGTATAGCAGAACGGCATAATTATATTATATCCCTGTATAGCAGTTATAAGCCTACACTAAATGACTATCACTTGGGCCTATATAGTGTGATTATAGGTGGTGTGATTATAAATAGCACATCCCTATAGCATCATCCATGACAATTGACTGTGAACATGCCTCGGTCTTGAGGGACAGAGCTGAGCTATAGGCCTATGTCTCAACTTTAAATATATCTACAAAATTGCTTTTTCGATTGACTTTGTGTTCAACATACTGAATGCAAGTATTAATTCCTAGGCTGCATCAATTTTTCAGAAAGTTTGGGAAAATATTCGGATCATAGCGGCCATCTTTAATCTTTTTTCGTCAAATTATGACCTTGTCACCCTGATATCTATAAAACCGCTTTTTCGATTGACTTTGTATTCAACCAACTGAATGCAAGTATAAATTCCTAGGCTGCATCAATTTTTCAGAAAGTTCGGGAAAATATTCGGGTCATAGCGGCCATCTTTAATCTTTTTTCGTCAAATTAGGACCTTGTCACCCTGATATCTACAAAACCGCTTTTTCGATTGACTTTGTATTCAACATACTGAATACAAGTATTAATTCCTAGGCTGCATCAATTTTTCAGAAAGTTCGGGAAAATATTCGGGCCATCTTTAATTTTTTGTTGTCAAATTATGACCTTGTCACCCTGATAACTTCAAAGCCGCTTATCCGATAATCAAATCGGGGACCCTTATTGGGTGTTTACATGGTAAACACTTACATCTAGTTTTTTGTAGAAAATAAATTATTTATATCCCTGCTAAAGTTGAATAAGAATGTGATAAATAGTTTAGAAATGTTATGATAGATTAGCTATTGTGATCTATGTCCACATGCACCCAGCCGCAAATGCGTGTATGTGACGTCACAGTTTGCGCGTCCAAATAATTAAATTTGATGAATAAATCGTTTTCTCCCTATCGTACTGTGCACTATAAAGAACACTTGAAAAAGTAATTCGAAATAAAAGTAGGGCATAACCCCGGCTTTGGGCTTCCTTTTGTCGAGTCATTGCCTCTTAGCCTAATGTGCAGATTGAGTGAATGAACATTGGTTTACGTCGCTTTCTGCACATATGATCCTACTCTTATTTCGAAAGACTTCAAGGGTTCTTTATATTGCACAGTACCATAGATAATAGCCTACACTGCACACTTTGGGCATTTGAACAGTTTGGAGCCTTAAGTGCAGAAAGCGACGTAAAACAATATTCACCCACTTTCTCAACAAATTTAGGAAACACAATTCTTTCATCGTTTTATCATGTCATGGATTATTTGCCTTCTTTGCTTTTCTTCACACATCATTAACATGTGTTAGATAAAACACTCTCTCACTCCTTGTAAATTAAAATAGCAAATCACTTACAGCACCTCGACTTAATTTGTCCTCCGAACCAGAAGACCTGGCTGGCTCTCTATTTTCCAATGGAATTTGTTCCTACATAGCACAGTAGGGCCTCAACCTATTCCTATCAGACTAGACGCAAACATATAAAATATAAGAGATTTTTTTTAATTCTGGTATTGCAGTGGACAGTGATTTTACTTGCTTCTTGAATGCCTTTTGCACTCCTTTCATTTGTTCATGATGACGACAGTCTAGTTTCTTAACTTGGTCACCTTTTGTTACTTCCGATGAACACTTAAACTTGTTTACGAGTCTAGCTACTTCTGGGCCAGACACCATCCATCTTACGGGACATCTTACGGGACATGGCTGGTGAGGCAGCTTGCTCTTCAAACAAAAGAAGCAATGATGAAATAGCAAGGTTTGATTCGCCGGTACCTTTCTCGTGATGTGCATGGAAGGCAAACCATGATAGATTTATATCATCTGAATCACTATCTAGGCAGAATTCATGTATATGTTCCAGCCATCTGAAGCAAATATTTACCACATCAGAATAGCCTAATATAATCAACAGAGCGCCTACATAAAGGCATAATGCATGGAAAATTGTATTTCCTCTTACCCGTGTTCCTTCTGAATTGCTGATACAGCTTGATCACCATGTCTGATTAGAGCACTATTCGTCTGTGAAACTTCGGCTTTATTCTTGGGCAGAATTAGTGGTGGAACATTTGTGTACTCTTCTGGAAGTGGCGCTTTTCTTGGTGAGATGACCTAGCATGTGATTCAATTATCCTTGCCTCGCCGATATTTGTGTGGCATGGATGCTGGAATAAAGATATTGTTGTTCCATGAAGAGCTCCAAGGGCTGTGTTTGATGATGGATTATGATCTATATTATCATATGCAGCTGTTGTAAAAACTCCACGTCGGAGTTGACGAGGACATACTACTGATTTGTACCTTCTGATTTGTAAAGTTCTGATATATCATTTCCCAGATCAGCTGATATGCTCAAAACTCTGTCATATGATACATATAATCAAAGATCGTAGAATTTATCAACCAAGCTACGTTTGCGGGTTTCACCATGTAGCAGCAGTCCCACATATATTGGAAGAGGTGGTTCTCTCATGGTGTTGTGGTATGTTCCTGTCGCTTGCTTGCGATGACGAAAAGTGCTGGCATAGAGAAACACTGCGCTACACTAAAAACAACTTGAATCTCAAATGAATTATTTGTCTGTGTTTGAATGTTTGATCCTCCTGGTACATTCCCACTAATGATCTCAAAGATTAAAGGGTGCTCTCCTGCTAAAAATTATTTTCAAATGAGTTGTGAAACTTCCGACTCTGTACTAAACATATCCCGTCGAACAAAATCCAGGCTTCGTCATCAAAATCACGTTCATATGTTTGTCGTGAGGCGGCTCCCACGGCTTTGCGAGGAGAACATTTTTACCTTCTCTGTAAGCTTGAAGAGCTTTTTGATGTGCTAGGATTCTTGTTTTTAAGTGAGTGTTATTAAAACGACACGATATGTTTCTCGATATGTGTATCCTTCATGTAAGCCATCAGCTCAGCCAACGAGACAAGCTCGATGATAGACTGCATCTTGTGAGATCATGTCAACAGCAGCAAGTTTTGCTAATAGAACAGTGTCTTGTAGCTCTATGGCACATTTTCGAATGTTTCTATCTAAATTCATGGTAGAAACCAAGTGAATTTCTCCAGAGCTTTGATCACAGAAAAAAACACTTTACTTACATATATTAGTTGAAGTACAACTCTGCCTTGTTGCTTTTTTGGTATCAGAAGAGGTGTAAATGTCCCTGCTTTTCCGTTTTTGTGACTTAGAAGTTTCACTTTCCAGCTTCAATTCACTAAACCTATTTCTGCAATTCTTACGTCATTTGTCTTGATTATCTACAAGTGTTGGAGTTATTCCTTCGCCTTCGTCCAATAACGACACATTCAATGGCATTGGTAGAGACCCTATCTTGTCAAATTCTTAAATTGCTGAAGCTGCTTTTCCATATGTCTTTATCGGATCTATATCCGAACGCTTTGTTCCCAAAGGCCACTGCAGAGCCTCGTCTTTATTATCTTGACAAAGATACACTTATCCCACTTCATTGATGTGACTTTTGTGGCTGGTCTACAGACATTTATGTCAAACGTTTATTTGACATGATGCAATAGCATACCATACACAAGGCAAGACTATACACCTACTGAAACTAATCCTACTAAAACTTTATTATATAGCACGTGTCGCCTTCAGTTATGCACGTTGGGCCAATATTACAACATGATTGTCTCAACATGTCGTGTTTGCTGAGAAATAATGTAGTTATTAATGATAAATTCATTTTGCAGGAGAAATACTTGATTTAAAATATTTGTATTTATGACAAAGTTGGTTGAATATATAAAAAAATAAGCCAAAAGGCACTTACTGCCTTTTTGTCAATCGATTCTTAAAATGGCGGTCATTTTGGATTGCACAATTTTTTAACAGAAACTTATATAAATATATTTTTTCTAATGTGAATTACGGTCAAACAAAGTGTGTCTATTACAACAGATAACATGATCAATAATTCATTATTTTTTATTGAATTGGTCGCCATCTTAAAAATAGCGGCCATCTTGAATTCCACCATTTTGATCATTTGTATACATGTATTTGTATGTGTCCCTGTGCAGCATAAACTTTATACATTCAATTTAAAATTATTTTTTAATGATCACAATAAAATTTCGTGATTTTTTTACAATTTGGCCGCCATCTTGAAATTGACGGCCATCTTGGATTTGTTCAACTTGGGTCTATAGCTAATTTCAAAGAGTATCATCTCAACTAAATTTCTGGAAAGTTTGGTGTTTTTATCACTAACTGAGCCTTTCGGCTGATTATGGCCACAAATCTGCTGGACTAATAGGCCTACAAGAAAATGATAACAAATGAGATTGAAGAATAATAGGCCTATCAGTTTCGGTTGTGTCCTACAGAAGAACAACAGGTCATCTTGAGGTCAAGTGAAGGTCACATCAAAGTAATTCTAAGGTCAAATTCGGACCAAAATAACAAAAACAGCCCATTTCCGTATTAAGTTACATATGTTGACGCATGCTAAGAATATGTATCACTAACGTTACCAACGACAAATTAACAATGTGAAACAAGAAAGGTGTATTAAAATGAGTATCAATATCTATATAAATTCGGCTTGCCCATCCCAGTAGAACCCCCTTGAGGTCATCTCAAGTTCAATTAAGGTAATTTAAAGATCAGCTCGAGGTTAAATCGGGAAACACACACAGCCTTGGTCAGATTTTTGGTATGTGCTCTTGTAAAGTGTTGCTCAACACTTACCATTCTTGGTGATATTACCAATTTTATCAAAATTACAGATTTTTATTCCATAGACTGATTTCACTTTTATTAACCCATTCATTTAGTTGGACTACTTTGAGTCATTGTATCTGTGATATGTGTATGATTTTGTTAGGACAACAATAAAAATAGCAGGCTTGGCTGTACCGATTTGTTTAAAGATTTATAACCAAGATGATCATAGTAGCCACGAGATCGCAGAAAGAGTAGTACAAGTTGTGTTACTTAATCGGTTTTGAATAAGGAATAAGTAACTGTTACTTATTCCTTATTCGCGTCTGAATAAGTAACTGGTACTTATGCGGTAAAAATAGACTTAAAAATACCAAAATACATCTAGAAAACATTAAAACTCGACAAAAGACGTTCATATACTAGTAATTTGGGGAGATGAATAAGTAAAACACCAATCTGATCACTCAAACAGTATAGTGCAAGTTGTGTTACTTATTCGGTTTTGAATTAGGAATAAGTAACTGGTTACTTATTCCTTATTCGCGTTTGAATAAGTAACTGGTACGTATACGGTGAAAACAACTTTAAAATACGCAAACACATCTAGAATACCCTAAAACTCGACAAAAGACGTTCATAAACTTGTAATATGAGGAGATAAATGATAAAACACTAATCTGATCGCTCTAATATTAGTACAAGTCTTGTTACTTATACGGTTTTGAATAAGGTATAAGTCTTTGAATAAGTAACTGATACTTATACGGTGAAAACCACTTAAAAAAAATACAACTAGAATACGCCCAAACTCGACAAAAGACGTTTATATACTTGTAATATAAGGAGATAAATGAGTAAAACACCAATCTAATCGCTCAAAGAGTAGTACAAGACTTGTTACTTATTCGGTTTTGAATAAGGAATAAGTAACTGGTTACTTATTCCTTATTCGCGTTTGAATAAGTAACTAGTACTTATACGGAGAAAAACAACTTTAAAGTACGAAAACACATCTAGAATACCCTAAGACTCGACAAAACACGTTCATAAACTTGTAATATGAGGAGATAAATGAGTAAAACACCAATATGATCGCTCAAATAATAGTACAAGTCAGTCACTTATTCCTTATTCAAAACCGAATAAGTAACAAGTCTTGTACTACTCTTTCTGCGATCCGATTGGTGTTTTACTCTTATCTCCTAAAATTACAAGTATATGAACGTCTTTTGTCGAGTTTTGGTGCATTCTAGATGTGTTCTCGTATTTTAAAGTGGTTTTCGACATATAAGTACCAGTTACTTATTCAAACGCGAATAAGAAATAAGTAACCAGTTACTTATTGCTTATTCAAAACTGAACATGTGAATATACTTTTAAAGCTCATTGTGCATGTCAATATTGCCATGTTGGTGATTTAACTCTTTTCTGCAGAGAACTTGTGGTATATTAGCATATTTTGTGGAGAGTAGGCGTACATTTGCTTCTTTTTTTATTGTTTTGTTTTTAGTTATCCAAATTTGAATTAAACGTAACCAGTTAGTTATTCCTTATTCGTTACAATAAAGAATACGTTTGTGAT
Organism: Flabesymbios commensalis; assembly: GCA_964017125.1. Classification (NCBI taxonomy): domain Eukaryota; kingdom Metazoa; phylum Annelida; class Polychaeta; order Terebellida; family Flabelligeridae; genus Flabesymbios; species Flabesymbios commensalis. Next base: position 26,017,700 of record OZ024903.1, read on the forward strand.
ACTTATTCCTTATTCGTTCGAATAAGGAATAAAGTAGCTGTTACTTATTCCTTATTAAATAAGGAATAAGGAATAAATAACTAACTTTATTGACGTGTAGCTATCCTGGTCTGCCTCTGATGCCCAACAATCTCCAGATAAACTAAAACCTTGTAGAACCAGCGTTTTACCTTAGATGACGGATTCTAAATTAAACTCAGCCTGTTAAAACTGAATACTTCTTCATTGGATCAGAAAAGCAACGGAACAAAACGGTATCATTATTATGTGAACATCTTACTGTACGACCAGGATATGACAATTACATTTGCAAATCGCAATAGATAGTGAGCTCGATTATCGTCAGAATATGTCCCAAGTGTGTATAGGTCTTGCTTTCATGCAACATCCGTCGAGTTAGGAAAAATCTTTCACTCGCTACAACCAAGACAATAGCAGCTGCACTAGACAGCGGCATACTAGATTATTGCAATTTTTTATTCTCCGTCTGCAACCCCCCTCCCGGTTTAGTAGATCAATTCACCTCCTTATATCCATGCATTGGATCCCAGTCCCTTATTCTATGCAGTTTAAATTATGTACAGTCACTTATAGGGCATTGATATCCAAATAACCTGCTTACCTCAGCAATTACTACCGGCTGTGACACCAAGACAGCTCCTTTCATCTAATTATAACCAACATTTTTCCGCACCTTGAAACTAACTTTGGATTTATGGCCTTTTCCATGGATGCGCCCATTTAAATGGCTTCCATTTAAAAACCTACAATTACGACCTTCTTTTAAATCACACAAACCGTTTTGGTCAAGTAGTCTCCTGAGTGACTTGGCCCCCAGATCACGACTTATGCTCAAACTCGATTCAAGATTGCTCAATATTATGTTTGCGGAACCATACTTGTGTGACTTTTCGTGGGTACATAAAATACTTGTGTGATTTGATGGGGTATTACTCCTCCAGCCCTTATATTACCCCCTGTAACCTCTTTGGTGTTGTGGTATAACTCCATTCTGGGGTCTAGGTGAGCTTCAACCCCCATAGACATCTTGGGTGAACAAAATTTGAGCAAAACTCTCCAAAGAGCTATTTTAACCCATTGTAGGCTGATTTGGCCCTGCTTTTATTTAATTCGGTTGCTATGGTCACCAGATAAATACAGATAAGTGACCAAAAAAATACGCAATCATACATGGGCCTGTAATATATCTGTTATTGCACTTTTTTTCAAATTAGAATACAATTTATCTATGGCTTGCTGGATGTTAACAAACCTTACTTAGAAAAAATATGGTGGTGGAAGGGTTAAACTTGGTCAGCTGCTGCAGTGATAGCCTACACATCCTGCATAGAGGCAGCAGCCAAAAGGTTAAGGCTGCCGCCTGTCGCAATGTTCACACAAAGTGCAGACGATTGATGAAAAATACCGTGTAAGCACTCAAATACGCCTGGGCTGATGCAGTGACTCTATATATGCCAGGTTTCAAGGCAATTAATTGAAAAAAAGGACGATTTATTAAAATTGATAAAACCAAAATGGCCGACGCAGCCTCGTTTTCAGTCTCACATGAAAGCGGACAATACTAATAGCCTCGCAGACCCCGAAAACCTGTATATGTATATACCAGGTTTCGAGGAAATTCTGAAAAAAAGATGTTGAAAAATAATTAGTCGCCAGGTGACGGCCATTTTCATTATCGGTGGAAAGCTGAAATTGTAATCAGGTCATCTCCATACTCATAGGTAACCTCACATAAAAAAATGGAGAGATCCAATAATTATTTTTCAAGTTATCGCGTTAACAAGAAATTATTAAATTTAAAATAAAGATGGCCGCCATAGCCTCGTTTTCAGTCCCACAAGAAAACGGACAATGCTAATAGACTCGTAGACCCCGGAAACTACCAGGTTTCGAGGAATTATGAAAAAAATGAAGAATGTTTTTAAATCTTTGACGTTGATCTTTGACCTATGACCTTGACCCTGGGTAAAAAAAAGCGCCGGGAGGGGTTGAATGTTTGTATGAATGATGAATTCAATCTGTTGCACCATGTTGGTGTAGTAGTCGAAAAAGTGCGTGCGGCGGCGGCGGCGGCGGCGGAGACGGCGCACGAAGGGGACGGCAATACCCCTTCGGGCCCAACGGGCCGAGGGGTAAAAACCGCATTCCCTTAGGGGGCCACCATTCAATCTTCGGGGGGGGGGGGTTTGGAGTTTTTGTCTCGGACAAATTATTTATTTCAACTTGGCTCGGCGGCGCGCTGAATTTTCTCAATTTTACTACAGCTTATGTAAAACAGTCTCTGAAGTAAATTATTTATTATTCATCCACCCGAAATTATTTATTTTAAAAGTACTCCCCCCCCCCCTTGAGATTTAATGGTGGCCTCCTTATTAAGCACAAACTTTAAACCGACTGCAGTGAGTATGATACAAAATCGTAAGGGTGCAATGCTGGGATCATCAGGCTTGTTAGTAAGTTGGTACAGTATAATTGCATCAACATCCATCATGGTTACAGACACAAAATGTTGGAACCGAAGGGATAACAGCCAGGCCTAGTATTCGTGTATTTGATAAAATGTCTATTGGTCTTGTGATGTGTTTACCCAAGGACACTTGTGAATTCAGGAGTTCCATTAAATTCATAATATGCCTGAAGTGTGGTGATTTGTATATTATTTGTAGACTTGAGGATCTGAGCGAAGCTCTTATGGAATAAAAGATAACGTATTTGGTGAACATTCTCCATTATATGTATAAATTATATCCCATAGTCATGATAGTGGGTATATTCAGCACACTATATTGACTACAAAGGACAATATCCCACCTCATCTGATGTGTATCTTGTATACATTTTTGTATTTTATTTCTAGTTTATATTAGAAAGCTGCATGACTAGAAATAAGTACTACCTGTACTCGGGTAAGCATGAATGTTTCGTTTATATAAAATATAAATCAACGCTCCCAAATTATAAGGTGAGATAATGCTTGCTACGATATAGAACTAATTTTATCGCATATCATGAGTCAAACAGATCATTTTGATGTGCTACATGGCATGGTTAATCAGCGATTGAAAAAGTAACCCTCCCCCACCAGTTTGACGCACCATCTTTTTGACAATTCCATTGTATGCCACTGTACACACTGATCATTTTGAGGTGCTATATGACATGGTTCATCAAATGTGTAAACAAAATATTATTACAAAATTGTGCTGCTCATGGTATTTCGCACGTCATTATGTAAAAATGCGAAAAATGGACAAAAAGGTCTCTAAAAATTGGCACCTATGTTTAACATAGGCCTATGTGGGTCAAGTATAGTATATGCTGACCTGATGAAGTTGATTAGTCCCTATTATCTGTGGTGTTAGCCTACTGATGTGATGTTTTATTTCAAAATATAAAAATGAAGATTGTACATGATATCGTACACGTTTCCGTAATACAGAAGACATGTCCGATTTTTGGTAAAGCTCGGAGCAAATAGCAGATCATCTAATCACATAGTTAATACCGTTTGAATAACCGGATTAAGCAAGATGGTTAAGCACAATGCCAGTGGATATGGTGGCAAGTGTTTTTTTACAAAAAACACAAGATCGTCAATGCCATGGTTGGGCTAGTGTTGGGGAAGCATCGTAAACAGTGACCCAACATTAAAATGTGTTTCCGGTCAACTGTAGGCCTAATATCGCGCCAATTTGTGGCAATTAGCAGCACACTCCGTTCTACTCAAGACACCTCTATCGTGCTGGTGACACAGTATATATAAGTTCCTCAGATATCATTATACAAAAACATCTAATTATTTAAACAAACAGCTTTAAAAATAATAATCCTAGTTGTCTGTATTTTGACGAAATTCATACACCTTCTTCAATTTATGCTACTTTCACCTGGTTGGGCTAAATTTACTTGTCAGTTGTGTCTTGTGTGAGCGGAGGGACTTGTTAAAATAGCATAGATCTCGTACAATTTCGCGGCATAGCGTTATGTGACATTCGACACCAGGAATTGGCTCCAAATACTAAAGCTTAATATATCCTCATTTGTTATGTGCTATGATCAAAATCAACAAACAGCATTTCATTTTCGTGGGTTTTTTACGATAAATTTCTATAGTTGACATTATAGAAAAAATGTCATTGAAAATGTGATGAAGACAGTGTAAAATCTGCATAATTTGTTTCAATCACAATCACTATTTTTTTCGTGACTTTTTTTAGAATTCGACTTAAAAACGTCGCCTGCACTGAGAGCGTTATTCACGTGGCTCTTATTAGCAAACGCGAGACGTTGACCCAATGTTTAATTAATGTTGGGCCAGCGTCGGAGACGGTAGACCAATATTAAATCAGCACTGGGCCAGTGATTCGTGTTTGCTGGGTTGGTAATTGTACGAAATAAAAAAAATTACCACACTTAACCCTTTAACCGCCGGTGTCGCATATATTCGGGTTATTGTTTTTTATTAGCACATTAAGTACCAGCTTTTAAACATATTAAAAAAATAAAATATGACTTGACCTCCATTTTGTCAAATCTGAATAATTTTCACTCACTGGAAGTTGTGGATCGCGTCAGCCAGACACAGTTTCAAGTGGGTGTAAATTTAGATTGAATAATTTGGCGGTTAAAGGGTTAATGTCCCTTTATGGGCTCCGTAAATCTCTAAGATTTTATTGTGCGGCATTTAATTTCTATTATTATTATTAACGAAAAATATGACAATGCGTCTAATTAATTCAGCTCTGATTTAAATTTGATATGTACTATTTGCTGATTTTATCAAGTGAAGTAATTTTCATTCATCTTAAGGCCTGAAGGTGGAAATTGCGATTTATCACAGTGAACGAGAAGAAACATTTGAATGTTAAAAAGTAAAGGTTAAATTGTCTTTGCTGATCTTCACAAACAGGACAACCCGACAAACACGACACCTTGTGCCGATGATGAATTAATGCTGGGCCGTCGTCTTCGACGCTGGCAGGAACAATAAAGCAGCATTGATGGAACGTATTGTGTTTGTTGGACGTGCCCATTGTCGGCGCTCACGGGGAATCACTGCAAGTGTACACAAATTGTATGCTTCACGGCGTTACAACACTGGTTTAGGATTTAACCTCATGGTTTATTAAAACGATGCTAACCTGGCTTTGGACATACGGGTTAATTTTTTTAAAAACAATGTTTAACTTAACCCTGTTAACACCGTGTTAAGCCTAAACTTCGTGTTAACTAAACTAGCTTCGGGCATACGGCCCATAGTGTCTCGTACGTACAGTCATCATTGAAACAGTCACCACCAAATGCCCCCCCCCCCCCCCAGGGGCGTAGCCAGGGTTATGAGCATGTGTACGCACAACGCTAGGGGTACGGATTTACAGAGCTTTTCCGAAACGGGGAGGGAGTGGATTTTCCCTAATTCATGGCTGCTATTTTATGGGGGGAACCCCCATACCCGCTGCGCGACGCCCAGCGGACACGGTGGGGGGTCCGGGGGGCCTCCCCCAGAAAATTTTGAAAAAAAGATCGCAAATGGTGGCATCTGATGGTATTTTCGGTAAAGATATTGATTTATAAATTTTAAGTTTTTTTTATATTTTTTGTAAAATTTCAAAATTGAATACAGCAACAAAATTAAAAATTGAATTATATCAAGTTATAATATAATTTAAATCATTTTACCCAGTGATTACATATTGAAATATACTGATTATTTTCGGTCAAGTACGATTATCCATAGATAGCCTCAACTTTTTTAAAAAACAGACATGGCGGATCCAGCATTTGACTATGTAGTCTACGTAGTGTCTTTGTGTGCACGAATAATAGCTAAGCTGGACATTCTGTGATTGGTCATAAGGGGGCCACCACTCAATCGACAGGGGGTGGGGGTGGAGTGTTTTTGAAGTAAATATTTTAAAAATTGAATTTTCATGAAATAAATAATTGTCGGAAGGACATGTTGTAAATAAAAAATTAATGGCCCTCAATTTTTTTTAGTTATACATAATTAGAGGCTAGAGTATGTGGAGGGGTTAAAAATGAAATAACTATTATTTGTAGGCATACAGATCTATATCCATGATTTTTATTACTATGCCAGCTGCCAGACAGTATACAAAACAGATAACCTTACACGAAAACGAAACTATACACTGACCTATATGTACACTATATATAGGCCTACACTATACAAAAACGTTATTTGATCATTATTACCTGGTTACATGATTCGCTGTGATAGGCATAAATCAGCCCTGAGCAAACATGAGATGTTGAAACAAAATTGTTTTCATGTTGGGCCAGTGTCGTGGACAATGAACCAACATTAGTATAACACTGGTTGAATGCCTGCATGGGATTTCACTCTTGTCACCAGTGTCTTCACGTCTGAGAAAGTAGTCAGTGTAGCATGGGATCTAAGCATGTAAACATGTCATTGTGCAGCCTATCATTTGTTTAACACAGTGCAGTGCAGGTACAAAAATAGATCGTTTAGAATTAGCCCCATGACGTTGCTGAAACAGAACTGCCACAGAATATAATGCCCACTCAAGGGTAAAAAAGTGGGCCATTTCTTTGGACGCTGATATCTAAGACATGCCTCGATTAATCAGGTTAGTATAAGGTTATTTTGTATACATCGTACGCTCAGTTCATTTGTAAAAAAAAACAGTAAAATGTTATTAGCATTTTTCCACCTTGGGGTGGATATCGATCTCATTGACTGCCTGGTTGAAAAAAATTGATTTCCCCGGGTAAAACGAATGTAGACTCTAGTAATCCACGGTCCCACATCTTTACGGTGTGGGTTCGTCCACGGCACTATAGTCATACATGTCGTGAATTTGTGACTGTCATTGAAAAGAGAAACATTTAGGCCTATTGCATTTGAATCCTACTTTTCCGGCGTTTTATGCAACACCACATAAAGAATAGACTGCTAAGTGCGCATGTACATGTAGACTAGGCTAGTCTGCTAACTTGTTGCTTCTTTTTTTGGTGGGTCATATTTTTTTTTTTACTCTCCCTTACAATGTGTACGCACGTGCGTACTGGCGTACGGCTGGCTACGCGCCTGCCCCCCCCCCCCCTCTCTTCCGTCACCCCATACCGCACAGCACCTCTATGAACAGAAAAGCGGTCCGCAGTTTTCATCTAGTTTATAGGTTTTGTGCTGTTTTGTAAATGAAGGGCTACCTACGTTTGCCAAGTGTCAATACAATATCAAACGCTATATTATAATTATACACATCTGAATTACCTCACAGTTATCGTACTAAGGACATTTAGCAATTATTCATTTACTGTTATTCATTTACCTTTTAGGCGCTAACCATGACAATGAATTGTTTTTAGATTACGGTTATAATTAGATTATATTTGTGGCAAGTGATATTAAGGTTGTAGTCCCAACAAACATAATAGGTTCGTCTCATGTTTTTTAATGCTGGCTTACAATCTGCGAGGCTGGCCCAGCATCAAACCAACATGGGATCAGCGCCCCTTGTTTGTGCCACGACTTGCCTGTAGGAAAAGTCAGGCTGCCACTTCGACGATTGAACCCTCTATGTGTCGATGACAACTATATTATTTTTAACATTTTATTATTATTTCAATAGTAGGCATACATTTTCAAGGTGAATTTTGTCTTTAATCCACAGAAAGATTTAAACATGACTGTTTGACAAATCTGTAAAAAAACAAATACAAATGTTCTCTCATGTGAAGCTGTGTATCGCGTCAGGAAGACACAGCTTCAAGCGAGAGAAACTCTCTCAATGTAATCACTTAATGGGTTAAATAAGATGACGTGTCAGGTAATTATAATGTACGGAACACTGACTTTCTGCTGTACTATGGCTCCGTTGATCATCTCCCATCACATACTGTATTTGTAAATGTCTGACGTCAAAGAAGACGACAATGCCATAATAGGCCTAATATAAATCACATTGACATGCCGGTATGTGTTTGAATATACAGTACAAACAACACCTCCGAGATGATTGTTTCACAGTTATTGGGAAGTGGCTGTAGGCTTTATGTAGGATATACACATTTTTTAAAAGCTATTCATCCTGAGTTTCCCTGCTATTCTGTAAATATCAAATTGTTTCTGAACTCATACAACGGACTAGCCGAGTAAACAACGTCTCTGGACGAGCGCAGCGAGCCACAGAGCCGTGAATCTAGTATCAAAGTGGCTTTGATACCAACTTTAAATTGCTCTTCTGGATTTAATCTGATGAGCTATGGCCAATCTAACATCATCTTGCTCACAATAAATATATTTTCTTACATATCTGTGATTCTTGAGCTGGTATGTGACATATTGGACCTGAATTTAGGTAAAATACAACTACAATTCACGGCGATATAGTTTGCATCAACCTTCGCCAGTGCGACATGAGCGACATCTATGTGAGGATAATTCGTCCGCTGAAGGCGCAAGCTCAGACCGCCTTAAACTTGTTGATCAACACAAAAACACGTGCGTGAAGCACAAGGAAAACGGCAGATAACACGTGCGATGACGTCATCTACCACGTGCGACAAAAAGTCAGTATTGTGGGGAGCCTCTGTGACCGAGAGGTAGCGTGCTCGGCCTCAGACAGCCAGGGCTCGAATTTTGAATCCTGTGTCTGGAGGACAGTGTCATCTCAATCATCTCACCATCCTCAGGAGGTTCTCCTGGCCCAGTTTAGCCTATATGTGCACAAAGGTGGCCTAAAGCCCGATTCATTTCATTTCATTTTTTATTTATGCTATAAATTCGAATTCGTAGATTATGCTAACATTTTTGTATTCGACTGACCATGAAAATTCATCCGTGGATGAAGCTTGAATATTCATCCGTGGATGAAAGTTCATCCGTGGATGGGCAGTGCGTATTCATCCGTGGATGAAAGCTCATCCGTGGATGGAGAGTGCGTATTCATCCGTGGATTAATCCCAATCCGTGGATTGGATGACCTCACTCATTTCATCCGTGGATAGGAAATCCCCATTCATCCGTGAATGTTCAACATCCGTGGATGCTGACTGGTTCTATCCACGGATATCACTGTTTTAAGTGTAAATATCTCCTGTAATAATGTTCACAATATAACTAAAATAAATCTTCGGAGTCGAGGTATTAGCGCGATGAAGTAGATATATCAAGAGTTATTATATACCTGTGCTGTTATTTGCCATAATAACATAGTTTCGGCCTTGTGCAATAACAGTTACTTTGCCCGTTCATTGTTTACTATTTATCATTAACGACAATGACGTTTGAGGGCAAATACTCAGTATTTGCCCTCTTTCGTTGTTATTGCCCTCTTTCGTCTCGTATTACACTTTTACTAAACCAGCAATAATTTTGTGGAGCCTCCATTTTATTGCCCCACTCACTAAAGATTTAAAAAACGTAATAACTTTGTGATATGTGGTCAGATTTACTCGCTGTTAATTTTAATATGTTTTTCTCTGTGTAATCGTTCAGTCTTTTTACAATAGTTGGGTAAATCTGAAAGGTCCGTAGCCATAGACTAAGGTCAAGGATGTATTCAAGACTGTCCATCATGTCTATAGCCTATAGGCCTACATCAGTATGTAGGCCCATATATAGGCCTATTTATTTATTCAAGGTTTATGTTATGTTATTTTATAGGATGTAATCTTTCAATGAAAACACATTTTTAGGCCTGTGCTTGTGTTTGTGTATATAGTTTATGCTTAGTTGGCTATGTTAGTCGGTAGAACACAATGTCTAGGCCTACATCAGACAGTAGGCAATAGACTATACTATAGGGGCCTATAATTATAGATAGTAGGCTATAACAGTCCGTTATCACTGTAAAGCCTGTAGACACGCCAGGTGTGCGTTAGCGTACATTCAGGCGTACACCCCCTCCCCGCTCACTGCCGTGAGATATGCGGGTGCTAGTCACATTAGTAGGCCCCCTATAGGCCTACACACATGCAAGTTGTAAGGTGTAGGCATTTTTAAATTAGTCTTCTTTACTATGTCTGATGTCAAACATATGTTTTTATAAATTCATAGGCCTACCTCGCATCGGTAGGCTACAGGTAGGGCCCTACGTAGCCTAGCATATAGGCCTATCCTGAGATTTAGGCTTAGTCTTTTGATTATGTGAGAATGTGTAGGATAGCCCGGGAGGATAGCCCGGTTCATGAGGCCCTGCAAGCAGGTAAGAGCGAGTTCATCCGAACAAAGATCACGAGTGGGACTAACCAGCTAACAGTAGGATAAGTTGGGCCTATTCAGGTGACAAAACACAATTACAAGGTATATAATAAATACAACATTACCCTTGTGTTTTCAGTATTGGCCCTATTATTTTGTCTCGGTGGCCGTATTTTGCCTCGGCCTCCGGCCTCAACAAAATACTGGCCACCTCAACAAAATACTAGTGCCAATACTGAAAACACCGGGTAATATTGTCTATTTATGATCTGTGCCATAGCAGCTCTGTTATGGGGTACCCAAATATGGCCAGTCTTTGAGTCTGTAATTAATCTGGAGGCTGTTTATAATTGATCAGAAATTTTTTTCAACTTCTGCTTTTGTACTCACCTTTTCCAAATCCAGGTTTTGCTGCACTGCAATTTCGTCCACCACACATTCTGTCGAACAAGTGACGTATGGTAAGGCACAGATCATAAGTAATAAAATCACTTTAATCATCATATTTAGATGGAGATGTAAAAATCTGACAAAAAAGATTAATCAGCGACGCTGTGATTTCTACATATAGCTATCTATTCACAACAAGCGAAAGCCAAGAAAGCCAAGTCTTCTAGTCCATTCCTTTTATTGCTGGTCATCATCAACAGCTATCACAGCTGAGCAGCTTTGCAAAGCCGAACTACAGTATCTGCTTACTTGTTACACTGCCCGCCGTAGACACTGCTACTTCACATGTTAAAATTTGCAGATGGGTGACGTCATATGTCCCCCACTCTCAATTTCAAGTATTGTAGTAAGCTTGTGATTGGCCGGCTGTCTTGCTAAAACTACTCTGATCAGCTGGCGAAAATATTATGGAGGGGAGGTGTCGGTGTAGACAGACACCTGTGTGGAGCCCAGCAAATAGGAGTATTTGACCCAATGCTGTTTTAATATCCCCCCCCCCCACCAACGGCCCTGGACCAATATTGAAACAAAATTGGGTCAAGTCCTCGTGTTTCCTGAGAGAGCTGTCTGCATTTTGATACACGCGTGCCGTCTGTGTCTGGTTAGAACAGGCTGCACAGTGTTCTGTGTACTTACTTGTATACCAGCGTTGATTCAGCATTCATCGGGTTTTAAAGTTTATTGATGCATAAAGTCCCTAATTCTCCACATAGCCAAGATGGATCTAAATATATATACATTATAGATAGCTTAGATATGACCTAGATATAACATTATGATTACCAGTATAATCAGATAATCATATCGAACAGCCTTTAATCAATTATTTCATCGGGCATTATATTTACACAATGTAATATGTTCAGTTGATGGCAACTAATGGCAAAACCCATCCACATTAAATAACATTAGGTCAATATCAAACCATGTCTGTAGCCGACATAGCAACATTATAGTCTCCACAATTTGTTGTGTGCAAGCCATATTAAAATCATCCACTTAAAAGACATAACAACAAACATTGTGGACTGAACAAGAAACATTATTGTATGACATCTAGAGCTTACACTGCAATAAGAAGTGTGTACCAGAACTACTTTGTTTCTCCATAAAAGGGTGTTACATATTTATATGACACTGTATTGTGGTGTAATAAATTCTATTAACCAAAATAACTTCAGATCAATTTGGAAAGTCGTATTTATTATTGCTTAATTTATTTCGAATCCTTTGTGGTGCAAACATATTCTAACTCTGCTCGTTGAAATTGTTATTTTGTAGATGTAACCTGTGTATTGTCGTACACATTTCTATGATTATGTTGCAGACTATTAAAATAATAAGTGATAAAATTCTACTTTTTTAATTATGTCTTTGATACACATGCTCCCGCTTATAAATTGACTTTTTAACTAATTTAATTTCTAATGTGATAACAAATTCTTAGCATATCAAGGGTTGCTCAACGTCGTGATTTGAAAAACAGTATAGCGTCAGAAATGAATACAGTAGATGAATGAGACGTAATGCTTGCTGGAGAGATTGCGGAGTGGTTGTTCCATTGTTTGCTTCAGCTGCTCTAGAGCACACAATAGAACAAGCAATTTACAATCTCTCACGTGCAACTGATCCAAGTATGACCATCCAACTTTGACACTGGTTCAAATACCTACAATGTAAAGATCAGTGTCAATTTACGCAGGCCCGTGAAGGTGGTCATTTTGCTGGCTTTCAACCTGTTATTTCGGTTGATCGTGCGTGTATACTGCCGGTGAATTGATACAAAACATTTGTAGACAGGTGTTGTTTACCGACACACAAACGACACGGCGCATCTGTCCACGTCAAGGTGGTGTGCACCGATATGTGTCCAGCTTTGCCATGGTCGCAATTCACTTGTGCGCTTGCTCAATGATTCTTATTTTTACTGATTAAATACAACATAATTAATAATTTAATGGCCATACCCTTCGGAATGTATGTACTGTACAACTTGATTTGCTACGTACATCATGGATATCTCAATATTACAAAAATACTATTTTCATTCCAGATAATTATTTTTGTTTTGCTTCTCTGGAATTGTAGTCCATAGATGAGAAACGTGGGCGGCAATGTATCAGTGATAGTGGTAAGCGCTGCGTCAAAGTAGTTTCCGACCCTACCTTTCAGAGCGGGTGCCTTAACACTTCAACCGCCAAATTATTCAATTTGAATTTTCACCCACTTGAAGTTGTGTCTCGCTGACGCGATCCACAACTTCAAGTGAGTGAAAATTATTCAGATTTGACAAAATGGAGGTTAACTCTTTTCAAATCGTGCTGGTTGATGTCACATTTTGACTGTAACATATTTTAAATGTGGTACTTAATGGGCTAATAAAAAATAAAAACCCGAACATGTGCGACACCGGCGTTTAAAGAGTTAATGTGCCTTAATGCGGTGGTTAGCGCTACGATCTGTCACACAGATGTGGAGTTCTCGGTAATCAACAAGGTTATTCTCCATCCACACACAAAGAGTAGTATTGTGTAAATCCTCTGTGATTGAGAAGTAGCGCGCTAGGTCACAGGAGGGCAGTTCCATCTGACGCGGAAACTTCTTACTTGTAAGGTAAGCATGCAGTGACTGTCGTTTCGCATCGTACGACAGAATGAACCCCAAACGGCGTCCAATGCCCCAATGCTCGCATGTAATCTGTATGAGAGACCATTGAAAGTACATCAAGCTATTGTGATATGGTACGCCCAAGAGATAGGTCAGAAGAACTGATTGACACACATTTGGCACATTTCAGGAGAATAAACACAAAATTTCTACAGATATTCCGATAAAAAGGTGCAGAATTTGCTCTCATCTTATTCACAAAGCCTATAAATGTGATTGTGTTTCATCATCGTGTATGTGCAATCAGTGGCTAATTGATATTCATCTGAATCTACTGACTTGCAGCAACAAAAATGTGTTCTTTCAGTAGAACAACTGTAATACAGACCAATATTGTGAGGTAGTGGGATTATTTCTGTAAACCTGTTCAACTCTAACGTAATTACTGATCAACACAGCGATATTATTTACACTTGTTCAAATTAAGATTATGTTTATTTGTAGCAAAATCGATGTGCATGAGCATCTATATGCAGCGAAAATTTGAAATCCGCTTTTATTAATTTCACAAGAAATACAGTAATTTCTGATTGGGAACCCTTTATTTATCTCGCTCATTTTTACACGGCACACGCTGATGCATATACGATACCGACGCTCGGCGTTTGAACATTGTGTTGACATGATTATATAATATATAAAAGAATGTTTAAAAAAAAAAGTTATTCAATGCAAAAAAATAAGAGGTGTGGAATTGTCACCGATGTTGGGAAATATTCGCTATTATGATAAAACATTTCAAGGGTTAACCCTTAAAGCGCTAAAATATTTGCATAGAAACCAGGAAACCAAAGGTTTCGTCATTTTGAAATCATCATAAATATCTTAATAAGTTTGATTTGAATACCTATGTTCTGGGCATACGGTCATTATAAATAGGTTACTCTTTCAGCGCGGGGATCGACTTTAGACGTCAAAATCTGACGTCCATAATCGTCAGATTCTGACGTCTAAGGTCGATCCCCGCGCTGAAAGGGTTAAATGTACTACGTGTTTCATGTTCCTGAAAAAGGTCCCCAGATTGAATTACAATGTGTGATAAGTCTCACTCAATCACACATTAGCAAGCCGCTCAGTGTGGACTTATTGCAGGTGCGTTTGTTCAGTAAAGAATGATGCACTGCCAAAATCACAACTGACAATACAGGTGTCGATGTCACATCAGTAACTTTTTGCACTCGATTTCACGTCCAAATAAAAGCACCATTGTCCATCTTTGACTGCCGTGCAAAGCAAAAATGCAGCATCTGCTTGATCTACAAGTAAGCAGATACTGCATTTTGGTTATGCACGGCAGAAGACATACTTCTTTCGTTACACGACTATGGTATAGTTCACATGCACCCCAACTCACCAAACACAAAACATTTGTATAAAATTGACAACGCTGGCCCAACGTCGTCGATGTCGGTCCAACATTGTATAAATGTTATTCAAAATGTGTGTGTTTGGGATGGCACATCTGCCTGGAGTAAACATGCAGTACATCAAAGTGCATTAGTGTGGAGTCCACATAGAATCGTTGATGATTTTGATAAAGCATTAAATACATATGATATCTTAAACTGATCAAAGCTACCACATACAACATTTATCATAGTTTCATAATTATATGTTTTTATTGATTTAATCTATCAGTTGGCTTATAATATTTTAACCTCCTTATCTTCATTTGATTACATATACATACTGCAGTTCATTTCCTTTTATATCACGCACCTCGTTTAACCCTTTAAGCGCTAAGCACGACTAAAGTCGTTTGCAATCTGTTTTATTAGCAATTTAAATCACAGTTATCGGAATCG
This sequence comes from Flabesymbios commensalis, assembly GCA_964017125.1. Taxonomy (NCBI): domain Eukaryota; kingdom Metazoa; phylum Annelida; class Polychaeta; order Terebellida; family Flabelligeridae; genus Flabesymbios; species Flabesymbios commensalis. The sequence goes on from OZ024903.1 coordinate 26,032,835, forward strand.
AAAAGTGTGTTTAAACATCAAGATTTGCAAATGTTTTATCTCAAATTAAACAAATACTAGTAACTTTCACCGACTTGAAGTTGTGGGTCGCGGTAGCGAGACACAAATTCAAGTGGGTGAAAATTTAAATAAGATACCTTAGCGTGTAAAGGGTTAGTACAACCAGCGGTTTCTTCTGATTTTCATAGCCTATATGTGCACAAAGGTGGCCTAAAGCCCGATTCTTTCATTTCTGATTTTCATTCACGTTCAGATGTGCATTATTGCTGCAATTAACACCCCGGTGTGATTGGAAATCCTATGATTTCACTGAATGCCACAAGGCTTTTGATCTTTTGTGACTTCCTGTATTTCACTGTTAGGGGGCTTATCAGATTTACTTCCTACATTTATGTATGAGAACACAACTATTCGGGAAAATGTGTTATTGTATGGCACAGTTGATTTACATTTTGATACAATATTGTCTGTTTTGAACTTATTTCATAAATATTTTCATGACATCGGGAGATTTAGGTAGTTGAAACAATAAATAAAATTATGCTGATTAAACGAATATTCTTATATGATTTTGAAACTGGGTAATAATTAAATTCGGGCTATGCACAAATATACTGAGTTTTGTCCGGTTCTTAAACTTATTATTCTGTGCAGGTTTTGTTACTAAAGAATCGATTGTAGATAAGTTTTTTCGCGATTTCCATAACTTCACACCGAGCAGAGTTATTTTAACTTTAGTTATTTCCCCAAATGATTCAGATTATTTGATGAGCTTGTAATTAAAACATCATATGCGGCGCGAATTAGCCGTAGGGATACAAATAATTTGCTGAAGATATAGATGCACTCGCCGTGAGCAGAACAGCGAATTATACAAAAAATATGTATTTTTCCACTCACACCTATAAAACTATGGCGAAAAACCTCTTACCTTTGGTCAGTGCCGTGCATTCTGAAACACAAAAAAGACATAAATTATACAGTGTAAGAGATTTTTGCCAATCACGTATATATTGTCTTGGGTTATTGTATTTGATTAGTAATAAAATCTGTAGAGTTAGGTTTTATAAACTGGCATACTAAATGTAGTAAATGTATTCTATTCTATTATAACATATGAACAGGAAAAATGTATATATCAGGTAAATAATGCATGATATGGTGACCACATACATGTGTTATTCACACATTATTGTCCACACACTTTTATTGTCCAAACACTTTCACATACCAGGATAAACGTTGCAACGGCTCCCTTGATTTGTCAAAGTAAACTAAAATAATGAAATATTTTTCGGCGTGTGACGAGTGTATACAATGACTCAACCCTGACAACGTTGAAATATGTTTGTATAAACCATGAAGACCAAATGTTTTTTTTTCAATTTGAAGTCATCATAAATGTACGAATTAGCTCTTTCCGCACCATTTGAATACCTATGTTATGGGTGTACGGCCGGTATGATTTCTGTAATTCTTTCAGTGCGGGGACCGTCTTTACGCGTCAGAATCTGACGTCTATATACGGCAAATTCTAACGTCTAAAGACGGTCCCGCGATGTAAGGGTTAAGGTGGGTTATCAAAAAGCTGAAATAACGAAAAATTGTTGTAATACCATTTTCTTGTGTTCCTTTGACATAATCTTCTTCATTTAGACACGCCCCAGCAGCAATAGCATAGGCTTCTTCCAGTTTGTCGTTAGATATAGTGTTTTGGCGACTCAATATTTGTGAGGACGCTTCTTCACAGATCCCGGTAGTTTCGTCCATGACGTCGCACGTGTAAGTGAGAAGGTAGTCGCTGTCATTCTTGAGAATCCAGACGATTATTTCCACCGCTAAATTTGTTTTTTTTTAGAAAACAATTATCTTATTATTTAATAGATGGGTTATTTTTATGAGATATATATTGCAATAAAATCTTCTAAAAATACAATGCATGTTGGTTCTCTAATATACCAATTACTTTTAAATATTTCACTTGTGAAGTTTATGTCTATATTTTGAAGGAACAAAACTGGAGCAATTCCATAGAAATAGCTAATGATCAAACGGACGGTCGCTTGCAATAACGCACATATAATATATTTAAATTATATATATATATATATATATATATATATATATATATATATATATATATATATATATA
>OZ024903.1:26035186-26241598 GCA_964017125.1 Flabesymbios commensalis
TAATTTGCAATATTATTAACAGAAATATCAATACAGAACATTTACATAATCAAAACAAATACCAATTCTCTACTCACTTTTCCTTCTCAAGTTTGAAGTTAAAACAAAAAGGTTAAAAAATGCTACAGGCGCGATTGGTCCGAGCTATGACATGTATTTATTTAGTAACTTGAAGATGTGTCTCGCTACTGCGATTCACAACGTCATAGCCTATATCACTGTTTCAAGGCTTAAGACAAATTTTAATTTTACGAGCTGGTTACAAAAGTGTTAACTATTAGGCTACTGCAGTCGACATCAGTAACTTAACCCTTTAACCGCTAAATGATTCAATTTGAATTTTTACCCCCTTGAAGTTGTGTCTCGCTGACGCGATCCACCACTTCAAGTGAGTGAAAATTATTCAGATTTGACAAAATGGAGGTCAACTCCTTTCAAATATTGCTGGTGGATGTCACATTTTATCTTTAACATATTTAAAATGTTGCACTGTAAGTGCTAATAAAAAATGAAAACCCGAATATATGCGGCACCGGCGGTTAAAGGGTTAAGGGTTAACCCTTAAAGTGTAAGTCACGTCTACAGGGTTTTTCATTTGTCCTTAACACAAGACAATTTAAAAGAGGATAATGTTTAAATTAGGTAGATTCAAATAATATATATTTTGACTATAATTCTACAAATGTGAGTATTGTTCACAAACTTAAAGTTATGGGTTTCGGTAGCGACACAGAACTTGAAGTTGGTAAAAAAATAATAATAATGTAGGTCATAAAGGTTGAAGATACCAGACTTTCTGGACTTACCTCCCATGACCCTTTACGGTAATATTACCGTCCTGTTGAATGGTGAAAGTTTCTGTGTAGTCGTCAAGGATTGGTACACCGAACAAGTCACGAGGAACAATCCACTCAACTTCATACCAGACTCCCCATAACTGAATGTACACAAATGGCAGAATCACAGGCACTTTTCTAATTTGAAATAATATGTTCAAAATAAAATAAAAGCAGGCAATAGTGTGAGAAAAACTAATAAATACCGCTAGTACATCGAGTGTGTTTAATTATCGACATTTTAAATCGACAAGACAAGATGAGTGTCACTATAATGTGGTCAAAGAGCTCAACCATAGTACTAGATAGCTTGTGAAATAAAATCCCTATGTAAACTATAACACCCATCCTCAGTTCTGAGTTTTGATTCATGTATTTAGACTCCTTGTCTTCATTAGTATTTTAACAATAATCCTAGTGAGAATAAATGTAAAGATTAATTTACAGCTATAGAAACATATAATGAAATCTAATAATACAAAACTAATAATACTAATATAGAATGGAAAAGTAAAAAAATAGAGAGTAAATAATTATACAAGAATAATATCAGACTCTCAGAACAAATTATTTGTCACAAAAACAATGATACATATTATGTAACATGTGTAGCCAAATAAAGGAGAAATGCATTATATATTACCCGGCTAAGCCAAGCTACTCACATTGCATGGAACTCGGCCGCACTGACGGCCATTTTTCCACAGCTGCTCGTGTAAAAAAGACAGTGACTCCGCCTACCGATAAGACGGTAACGGTGTTGGCCCTAGTCAGCTAGCGCGCTCTGGTGATCACAGTAGCGCCAAGCCCGCTAAAACATGGCTGTCAGTGTGTCAGAGCCTTGCGATGTCATCAGGGTAATTATATATATGTTGTACGGATCAGGAGACCTACATTAAGATCAATTTTGATCCCCATCATACCAGCATACAGGCCAAACAAATGATAGCAAACCAAAAAACAAGATCGGTCACAGCTAGTTAAGGATCAACAAACAAGAAAATAATTGTGCAGAAAAGCTGCCAACACAGAGCCTTTAGGAGTGTATGTTTTGTTCAAACAGCGATAGCAAAAGGACTGCAACTGCATCATTTCAAAACAATTAAACAAATATTATTGGTCTACATATGAGTTTGCTATGTCTACTTTGTAACAAGCATTCTCCACTTTTTTTAATTAAAAAAAGTTTGCAATCCGGTTGTACATTTACATACAAAATAGTGTGCTATAAATAAATGAAATATACCCACCTTCTCTAAGTCAAAAGTTGTGTCTACTGCAATATCTTGGACGACGCAGTCAGACAAACAAGTAGCATAATGTACCGTGAACAGCAAGGCGAAGCATATCAATTTTGTTTCCATATTTAAATATGTCTGTCTCTCAAAACACTTTCTTTTCATGTGCAATTCGATTTTCTCTATGTCTAGTACCCAAATAGTGATACTCCCAAAGATGTGATGACAATGGTGTAGACCTATTCAATGTAGACGGACGTGTGCATCCAGTTCTAGTTATATGCAAGTTAGGAAGTATGTGCTCACTGGCCAAATCGTTACGTTTTCGTGGGTTCGCTGATATGCGACCACCCACCATATCTCTAATGGGTCTGTGCTCGGTAGTATTTTAAGGTCCACGCCGTTCAACTCTGAGCAAATATTGTTGAAAAATTCGAAGCCAGAACCAATGATTATAACTCAATCAAAATCAATTATCATCGTATGTAGACTACCGGTACCATGCCTGCAAACACAAGACGCTGAGCCAACGTTGGTTTATTGTTGGACAATTCTACCAGACGGTGGCCAACATTAAACAAACGGTAGCTCAACTTCTCCACGTGTTTGCTGGTTAAATGTATCAATACTAAAGAAAAGGGTTTATAGAACTATCCCAGCAGACACAAAACGTTGAATCAATGTTGGTTTAACGTCGTAGACAGTTGACCTACGTTAAACCAACATTGATCAAACGCCTTGTGTCTGTTGGATAATAACTAATCTAAATGTAGCTGATAACTTTAATAGCTGCACGTTACAGCTGTATCGGGCGAAAAACTGATATCAATTTTATCTTATTCGTTGGTAAATGCGGCAGATGACAGCCTACGAATAAACAGTAATACAAACAAAGCTGCTGGGAGCAAAAATCAGATAATACTCTCCAATGAAATAGCCAATGCAAAAAGAAAATTGAAACGATCTCGTCGACTGTTGTGCCGACAAATGTCATAATCCCACTAAATGTCACAGCCCCCGACAAATGTCACAACAGCCCTCGACAAAAGTCACAGCCAACGACAAATGTCACAACATTGCGTCGACAAATGTCACAGCCAACGACATATGTCACAACTTTGCCTCGACAAATGTCACAGCCAACGACAAATGTCACAACAGTATCATGATTACCAACGACAAATGTCACAACCTCCCGACAAATGTCAGTCGTCATGCATATCACTTGGACAGGAGTCACTCTTTCATTGGTCGTAGAATACTATAATTGGTCCGAGATAATATTTTTATTTCTTAAGACCTTGTATTTTTTAATTATACTGATTTTTTTTCAAAAATTAATTTGCAGTATATTATAATTTATTTGTTGCATAACATGACAGTTTTACAACAGATGCACCGGTCCGGCTTATGTATGTGTAGATATTTATTTATTTTATTGACAGAAAGAAAGTCAATCCAGACTTATTTGTCATAGAACTAGAGATATGTACATGTATATACAACATTGTTAATTTGTTAAAATCATATGACAATATACATAGTATGTCATACACAACTAAAATCATGTTAACTGGCATTGCCATAAGAAACACTGGGTATGTACTTTAAATAAGATTGAAAGGCATTGCCAGGGTAACATAAGGTCTATCATTTTGTTTCCCGCACCAAAACCAGAGATAAAATAGCTACTATGTATGACATGCTAATTATATATATAGTAGCAAAAAAGACACTCTGGAAAGCGTAGAAACCTAGAATATATACAAGTGCATAATTATGCTACAGTAATTTGAGAATGTATTAGGACAATGTTAAAAATTACACGATATTTTTAAAAATCAAATATTATATCATGCAAGTACAATCAATGTGACAATCTGCGACACAGGTAGCTCCGAGCCATGTGACCATGCAAGGACAGTCGCTATGAACTCGGCGATTCCCTGATATAGACTAGTGATGAAAATTTAACAACGTAATAACAGTAATACCACCGAAACACAATATATACATACTAATAAAAGTCAGACATGGTGGTTCGTCGACTGCCAACAAGGTATAGCATCAGAACCATCCATATTATCGAGTGTTGGAGACTTAGTGATGTAATAAGAATAAAAATTACGGATAATAATTATGCGTGCCATTCACGCAGGACATGGCACTCACACAATAGCAATAACGTTTGTTTAATTAACTAGTGATTTATTATCTTTATGGCCCTCGCACAAAAACATTCACTATATTGTTTAGTTCATACCATTTCACTCACGACCTAGTTAGTACCACATACTTAGGAGTTACAATCGAAGAAAAACATTCCCGACCTCATAGAGAAAATCAGTTGACTTAGCAACTCTGAAATCCTCCATAAGGCCCCACCTCGTCTGATAACAAAGGCGACGGAAACGTCCCTAACCGGCCCTAAAAAGCCAAATAATAAGATCCGAGAGCAACAGCCGTCCTGATATGTGGTAATACCCAAGTCAGATCATGAAGGCATGATAATATGGATAATATAGCGACAGGTGACTTGTGATTGTTCTACTTAAAAATGTAACGTTAAAACGATAATAATGATAATAATTAATCATGCTAGTCACGACACACATACAAAATATTTCAGCTAGAAGATGAATTTACATTTATCATACTCAATATTTTTAACCCTTAATTTGTTTAAAACAACCATATAAGCAAGCAAACAAACAAAGAATTACGCGGGTGAAATTGATTAATAAATTAATGAATGAATAAAATAAATGAATGAAAACATGAAAGAATGAAATAATGAATAAATAAAAGTTTGAATGAATGAATGAACGAACAAACGATGAACGAACGAAGAACGAATGGACGAACTAAATAAATGAATAAATGAATAAATGTGAATGAATAAATGAATGAATGAATGAATGAATGAATGAATGAATGAATGAATGAATGAATGAATGAATGAATGAATGTATGGATGGATGTATGGATGGATGGATGGATGGATGGATGGATGGATGGATGGATGGATGGATGGATGGATGGATGGATGGATGGATGAATGGATGGATGGATGGATGAATGAATGGATGGATGGATGATGGATGGATGGATGGATGGATGGATGGATGGATGGATGAATGGATGGATGGATGGATGGATGGATGGATGGATGGATGGATGGATAGATGATGGATGGATGGATGGATGGATGGATGGATGGATAAACATATGTATCATATTAGAAATAAATGTATAAATTATCTTACTATCGTCTTTTATGCATTGTTCTGGAATGAAACATGCATACATGGGCAACGTTTTTTTTCATAACAAATCAAATAAATACAAATCGAATTCACTTGATCCCGGTTCTCAATTTTTTATCACATACTGGGTGTTATGGTGTCAGGATAGGGCCATCTCGCACTTTTCCTGTTTCGCTGTTTAAAATCTCACTTCTTCGCATGGTCCTTTCGTTGTTTCGCATCGCCCTTTCGTTGTTTCGTAGTCTCGCACTTCCGCCCTTTCGCAGTTTCGTCTCGCCCTTTCATAGCCTTGCATGGCCCTTTCGTTCTTTCGCCGTCTCGTTGTTTCGCAATCTCGCTCTTTCGTTGTTTCGCATTTTCGTTGTTTCGCCCATTCGTTGTTTCGCAATCTCGCTCTTTCGTTGTTTCGAAATTTCGTTGTTTCGTACTTTAGTTGTTTCTACTTCCATTATTTCATACTTATTTTGTTCCACTCTTTCGTTGTTTTGTACTTTCGTTGTTTCAAACTCTGATGTGATGGTTAACGCTACCGTCTGTCGCGCCGGGATTTACTTTTCAACAAAGACCCTGATGTGATGGTTAACACTACCATCTGTCGCGCCGGGATTTACTTTTCAGCAGACACCCTGATGTGATGCTTAACGCTACCGTCTGTCACGCCGGGATTGACGTTTTAGCAGAGAACCTGGTGTGATGGTTAACGCTACCGTCTGTTACGCCGGAGCCCTGCTGAAGATGTTACCGCTGCCGATCACAACGTTGGAACCCTGGTGAAGAGGTTAGCGCTACCGTCCATCACGCCAGAGCCCTGGTGAAGAGGTTCAGCCTGCTGTCCATCACTCTGGAGGTCGGGTGAAGTGGTTAGCGCTGTCATCTTTCACGCCGGAGCCTTGGTGAAGAGGCTAACGCTGCGTCAATCACAATGAAATAAAGAAAGTACGAAACAAGGAAAGTAACAAACTACGAAATAACGAAATTACGAAACAGCGAACGAAAGTGCGAAACAACGAAAGTACGAAACTGCGAAAGTACGAAACAATGAAATTGCGAAACTGCGAAAGTTCGAAAATGGGAAAAAACGAAAGTACGAAACTGCGAAAATACGAAACTGCGAAACAATAAAAGTACGAAACAACGGAAGTGCGAAAGTACAAAACTGTAAAATTATGAAACAACGAAATTGCGAAATAATCTGGAGGCAGAATGGCATAGGGGCCTAAATTAGCCCAACCTTGCAAGAAAGACCCCAATAAGGTTTTTAGTTGATTTTGACTCCTCAGATGGCTTACTTTGAGAAGCAGATCAGTACCCATGAAGTACCGCAGGGCAAAACTCGGTAGGGCCCTTTTCAAGATTGCGTCCAAAATAGCCGCCATATACATGGGGCGGTTTGCTAGCTTAGTTAATAAGTGGCACAAATTGTCATATAATACCTTTTTTAGGGTTTTAAGGTATAAGGAATCTAAATAATAGGTTATTTTTTATTTCAAGATCAAGGTTAGATGTTACTGGCAAAACATATTTTTATTTGTAAATTATATTCACGTATTTGGTAACTAATAAGGGGCACAAGCTGTCATATAATATATCGTTTTTAGGGTTTTGGGGTAAGAGAAATCAAAATATGATGGGGAAGTAAAAAAAGTTACGGTCAAGGTCAAGGTCATTTATCATTGAATTATGTTCATTCATATATATAGTCCGATGGAAGGAGGCCATTTTTATCACAAACCTTCCAATATCTGATAACAATCATTTCTCGGGGGCTGTTTTTTGCACAAGACCATCTAGAGTAATAATCCGTCGACTTGGCTTTTAAAAATCCAAGATTGCGACTAAAATGGCCGCCAAGGGATATACTGGGTCAGAACATCAGAACTATTAGACATAGATATATGATTTTGGTGTCCAACATATGGTTTTCAAATCCAAGATTGCGACCAAAATGGCCGCCAAGGGATATACTGGGTCAGAACATCAGAACTATTAGACATAGAGATGTTATTTTGGTGTCCAACATATGGTTTGCAGGGTCAAATAATTCATTTATGAAGCGTATATAACACTAAGATTTCAAAAAGTCCCAATCCAAGATGGGGCCAAAGATGGCCGCCAGATACAGCCCGTGGTGGTTCATAACTTCAGAACTAATTAGACATTAGGCTCCTACAGATGTGATTTTAGTGTCTAACATATGGTTTTCGAGGATAAAGAAATTTGTGATCTTTATTTACCAATACGATAGATAAAAAATAAAAAAACGAAGATGGCGTCTAATATTACCACCACGTAATCTTATCATGGGTCATAACTTCGAGCATATGATTCCTTCAAGCGGGTTTTCTCATAACTTAGCCTGAGAGGTCGCTTGTAGATCAATTATCGTCGCAAAAATGATACAACACATAATTTGGCATGGTCAACCGTTTCAGACCTACTAATATCAATATTGGAAGGGGCACTACCAGGAAAAACATCATTTGAGGCTAATCTGAATACGCCAGTGTCAATGGAATGGCGATTTTACGTTTCAATGTCATCTTGAGATAAAAAAACAAGATTGCTGCCAATAACCACTGTGAAGATGGTGTATTTTGACCACCAAATAGTTAGGCTATTTGCCACATTTTCATGAATTGTTCATGAAATATCCATGCACATTTAAAAACACTTACATGAATATATAATGAACAGTTCACAAAAGAGCTCACGAACTGTTCAAGACATATCCGTGAACATTAAATGGTCCAGGGCAGTTCATGATTAATTCATGAACACTATTTTCTGTAATGGTTCATGAATAGTTGAAGTCACGAGACACCACATTCACATGAACAGTTCACGAGCAGTTCATGTGAATGTCTCTTTGTGGCATGAACTATTCATGAACCATTCCAGTATGTGGTGCTCATGAATTAATCATGAACTGTCCTCGGCCATTTAATGCTCACGGACATTCCTTGAACAGTTCATGAGCTCTTTTGTGAACTGTTCATGACATATTCATCAATACAGTTCATGAATAGTCCAGGATATTTCAATGAAAGTTCATGAACTGTTCATTAGTATCTCGCAGGGGATAAAAGCATGCAGACACAACCTACCGATTGCAGCTCATAGTCCAGCTGCTAAGACCCCAACATTTACGTTTCGTTTACCGATATATATTTAGGCTGAATTTGATATTTTGTAAAGATAAGACTCTGTACCATGATGTTAGAAACCAAAATCACATTTTTATGTTTACAATATTTCTGAAGTTAGCCCTTGGCGCCCATTTTGACCACCATCTTGGCTTTTTAAAAGCCAAGCCAATGTAATCAGTATGCCTACACCCGACGGATTCTTAATCTAGATGGCATTGACTTAAAGAAAAACATAAATAAATTATTGTTACCAGGTAACACAAGGTTCATATCCTGTGGCACCGGACTAATATTTTCCCAAACGATTACGTCGCAACTTCGAGTGAGTGAATATTGCTTTACGTCGCTTTATGCACAATCATGGCAATATCGCGATAGAAGGAGGCCAGAAGCTGGGACTATGCCCTACTCTTATTTCGAATGACTTCAGGGTTTCATAATAGTGCACAGTACTATAGGCAGCACTGTACACTCCAAGCCTTTGACCAGTTTGTATATGCACTGTAAATGCACAACCAAATATCCGGCCCGACCGGGATTCGAGCATGGTACCCCATGTTACAAGCTCCAGTCGAGACGAATGAGTCATCGGGACCGGCCCGCAACTTCGAAAGGAATCGGAAGTATTTTTTTGCATTTTCTTCCCAAGTGAATATAATACACTACATCAACAAGCTGTCATATAATATATCGTTTTTAGGGTTTTGGGGTAAGAGAAATCCAAATATGATGGGGAAGTAAAAAAAGTTCCGGTCAAGGTCAAGGTCATTTATCATTGAATTATGTTCATTCATATATATAGTCCGATGGAAGGAGGCCATTTTTATCACAAACCTTCCAATATCTGATAACAATCATTTTCTCGGGGGCTGTTTTTTGCACAAGACCATCTAGAGTAATAATCCGTCGACTTGGCTTTTAAAAATTCAAGATTGCGACTAAAATGGCCGCCAAGGGATATACTGGGTCAGAACATCAGAACTATTAGACATAGATATATGATTTTGGTGTCCAACATATGGTTTTCAAATCCAAGATTGCGACCAAAATGGCCGCCAAGGGATATACTGGGTCAGAACATCAGAACTATTAGACATAGAGATGTTATTTTGGTGTCCAGGGTCAAATAATTCATTTATGAAGCGTATATAACACTAAGATTTCAAAAAGTCCCAATCCAAGATGGGGCCAAAGATGGCCGCCAGATACAGCCCATGGTGGTTCATAACTTCTGAACTAATTAGACATTAGGCTCCTACAGATGTGATTTTAGTGTCTAACATATGGTTTTCGAGGATAAAGAAATTTGTGATCTTTATTTACCAATACGATAGATAAAAAATAAAAAAGCGAAGATGGCGTCTAATATTACCACCACGTAATCTTATCATGGGTCATAACTTCGAGCATATGATTCCTTTAAGCAGGTTTTCTCATAACTTAGCCTGAGAGGTCGCTTGTAGATCAATTATCGTCGCATAAATGATACAACACATAATTTGGCATGGTCAACCGTTTCAGACCTATTAATATCAATATTGGAAGGGGCACTACCAGGAAAAACATCATTTGAGGCTAATCTGAATACGCCAGTGTCAATGGAATGGCAATTTTACGTTTCAATGTCATCTTGAGATAAAAAAAACAAGATCGCTGCCAATAACCATTGTGAAGATGGTGTATTTTGACCACCAAATAGTAAGGCTGGAATCTATGTCTAATTTTAGATTAAATTAATTACGTATATTTTATTGAAATGTTTATAGCTTAAATGTGTGGATGTGATCACGAACAAGATGACTGTCTATAATTACCTTGAAAATGTTGTCTTTTCATATTTTTGTGTCCACCACTAATTTTCATGGTTGAAATAATGAGCTTATAATCTAATGCAATACAGTACTTTAGATTTATCTGAATAGGTTGATTTTAATAATTTATTCTAGTTTAACGTTACATTTCCGAGTTAACTTAAAAAGTATATGTGTCATTTGATTCTAGAGGTAAAAAACAAGATGGCTGTTGATATCAACAATAAACATCGTTTACCATGGTCACCGTCAATGGTATGACATAGTAATCCTAGATTCTAATGCAATACTCCATTTTGTCTGCCTGGTAACTTGATGACATTGATTTTAATAAAATTGTTATCTAATGGCCACGCCAGAGGTAGCATTCTATGATTGCAATTATCAATTTTCACCAGCACCATCATGAATTTTAAAGGCCCATACCCATGTTAAAAAGTTCCAAAGTTTAAAATTGTGTTACATAGGCTTATTCAGACAGACACAGACAGACAGATATTTTATTGACAGAAAGAAAGTCAATCCAGATTTATTTGTCATAGAAATAGAGATATGTACATATATATACAACATTGTTAATTTGTTAAAATTATATGACAATATACATAGTATGACATACATAACTAAAATCATGTTAGCTGGCATTGCCATAAGAAACACTGGGTATATACTTAAAATAAGATTGAAAGGCATTGCCAGGGTAGCATTAGGTCTATCATTTTGTTTCCCGCACCAAAACCAGAGATAAAATAGCTACTATGTATGACATGCTAACTATATATATAGTAGCAAAAAAGACACTCTGGAAAGCGTATTATTATAAGCCTATATAACACAATTTTAATCTTTGGAACCAGATTTACGATGATATAAGCCTCATATCATCGCAAATCCATATTATCTTTCTCCACCCTTCATTTGAAAGAGATATGTACCCGATAAGTGTGTATATCGGAATGTTCATACAATTGATAACAACCACCGCTTTATTATAACGGCTTTGACTAAGCCGCTGAGGGTCTAGATGAAGGGTCCGATGTTGATTTGGTTTTTTTCTTTGAAAGGATCAACACTGAGGAAATCCATTACTTTTTGTCAGTACACCAACCACGGACAACTCATGAATATTACCTGTGAATTTTGGCGATGGTCACAATATCCGCACAGATGTAAAACATGTCAATTAGCCGAGTTTAAAAGTGTCGACCCTTCGCCATTAAGTTGTGCTTTTCCGATGACAATGTAATGAAGCTAGCAACGTCTTTGACGATGTGATACATCTGAGACTTTACACACTTATCCTAATACAGGTTAAGAACTTTTTGTCATATATTACGGCTGCAACCCGTGAGCGTCAATAGAGTCTATACCTACTTTTTTGTGGTATCTCAAGTGTTTGCCTTTAACACTCGTCCAGTTGCCAATGGGAGTAGAGGTTCTGGCAAGTATATTTTGGAAAGCATTAGCCCGTATTTTGAAGTGTATTTTTTAATATCGGGTGGACTAGTATGATACAAATATGTTTTAATGTGTGTTTTACACCTTAGAACTACAATCTATTTGTCTTTAGGGGCAAGGTCTGCTTCATTTATATTAGATATATGATCCCTCATACAAAAAAGAACATTATTTTGACAAGTGCCAAGCTACTCGGGGCAAGTGTTTTTTTAATATTTAATGATATGCTTACGAATCATTCAATGCCACATTTTCATGAATTGTTCATGAAATGTCCATGCACATTTAAGAACACTTACATGAATATATAATGAACAGTTCACAAAAGAGCTCACGAACTGTTCAAGAAATATCCGTGAACATTAAATGGTCCAGGGCAGTTCATGATTAATTCATGAACACTATTTTCTGTAATGGTTCGTGAATAGTTGAAGTCACGAGACACCACATTCACATGAACAGTTCACGAGCAGTTCATGTGAATGTCTCTTTGTGGCATGAACTATTCATGAACCATTCCAGTAAGTGGTGCTCATGAATTAATAATGAACTGTCCTCGGCCATTTATTGCTCACGGACATTCCTTGAACAGTTCATGAGATCTTTTGTGAACTGTTAATGACATATTCATCAATACAGTTCATGAATAGTCCAGGATATTTCAAAGAAAGTTCATGAACTGTTCATTAGTATCTCGCAGGGGATAAAAGCATGCAGACACAACTTACCGATTGCAGCTCATAGTCTAGCTGCTAAGACCCCAACATTTACGTTTCGTTTACCGATATATATTTAGGCTGAATTTGATATTTTGTAAAGATAAGACCCTGTACCATGATGTTAGAAACCAAAATCACATTTTTATGTTTATAATATTTCTGAAGTTAGCCCTTGGCGCCCATTTTGACCACCATCTTGGCTTTTTAAAAGCCAAGCCAATGTAATCAGTATGCCTACACCCGACGGATTCTTAATTTAGATGGCATTGACTTAAAGAAAAACATAAATAAATTATTGTTACCAGGTAACACAAGGTTCATATCCTGTGGCACCGGACTAATATTTTCCCAAACGATTACGTCGCAACTTCGAGTGAGTGAATATTGCTTTACGTCGCTTTATGCACAATCATGGCAATATCGCGATAGAAATAAATGAAATGAAATGAATCGGGCTTTAGGCCACCTTTGTGCACATATAGGCTAAACTGGGCCAGGAGAACCTCCTGAGGATGGTGAGATGATTGAGATGACACTGTCCTCCAGACACAGGATTCAAAATTCGAGCCCTGGCGGTCTGAGGCCGAGCACGCTACCTCTCGGTCACGGAAGCTCCCCACAATACTGACTTTCACACGTGGATGGGGAAGAAACATTTTTGTTTCTTTCAAACCGCCGAGACCGGGAACCGAACCCCGAACTCTGGCGTGGAAGGCAGCGGTGCTAACCACTACCCTAGGGCCCCCGCCCAATATCGCGATAGAAGAAGGCCAGAAGCTGGGACTATGCCCTACTCTTATTTCGAATGACTTCAGGGGTTCATAATAGTGCACAGTACTATAGGCAGCACTGTACACTCCAGGCCTTTGACCAGTTTGTATATGCACTGTAAATGCACAACCAAATATCCGGCCCGACCGGGATTCGAGCATGGTACCCCATGTTACAAGCTCCAGTCGAGACGAATGAGTCATCGGGACCGGCCCGAAACTTCGAAAGGAATCGGAAGTATTTGTTTGCATTTTCTTCCCAAGTGAATATAATACACTACATCAACATTGCTCAACTAAGCTCATATTTCATTTGTTATGGTGATTTGTGATACCAAATTTAAAAAATTGTTCAAATGAAAAGATTCATGAGATTCATATTATGATGAAAAATACACATACGTGAACATAATTTACAATTAATTTATCTGGACTCGTAGTAAGAAGACACAGCGAGGAAAGGGTTTGGGTGAATCGGTAGGTTTAATAATAACAGCATCCAGCAGAAACAGTTGTATATATATATATCATCATACAACGTTACATAATATGAGAAAACAATTAAATTACGAATAAACACAAATACAGCTTCTTGTGAAATTACACTGTAATAATTATCACCTAATATTACGTAACTAATATTACGTGACGGGTGGGAAAAGCTGCTGCTGGGAGCATCCCAAACCGTTGCAGGCCTGAACAAAACTGCCTATATATATCCTATACAGGGATGTATAGATGCTCTTATGACAGGCCGAGGGGTGGGTATCTGTCTGCACCCCAGCCAGAGGTAGGCCCTAATAAACTTTATGACCTGCGTACTTTGGATGACCCTGCCAATCTGGATCCAGGTACCACACATACAGGATGCCACATGTAAATGGTAAACACATATATACACACCCAGCCTCCCAGCGGTTGAGCCGCAACCGTCTTATAAATTAAACTAGAATTAATCAAAAATAATTCCCTCAATGAAAAATATGCCAGTAACATCTGACATTGACCTTGAAAACATCTCATTTGGACTCCTTATACCCTAAACTCCCCCCTCTAAAGAGGTATTATATGACAACTTGTGCCACTGATTAACCAAATTAGCAAACCGCCCCATTTATGGCGGCCATTTTGGACGCCATCTTGAATACCGGGTTTTGCCCAACCGTAGGCCTACTTCACGGATACTGCTCTGTTTCTCAAAGTGCACTATCTGAGGAGTCAATATCAACCAAAACCTCATTGGAGTCTTTCTTGCAAGGTTGGGCTAATTTATGCCATTCTGCCTCCAGACTATTTCGCAATCTCGTTCTTTCGTAATTTCACAGTTTTGTACTTTCGCACTTCCGTTGTTTCGTGCTTTCATTATTTCGCAGTTTCGTACCTTAGCAGTTTCGTACTTTAGTTTTTTCAGTTTCGCACTTTCGCAGTTTCGCACTTTCGTTGTTTCGTACTTGCGTTGTTTCGTACTTGCGTTGTTTCGTACTTTCGCAGTTTCGTACTTTCGTTGTTTCGTACTTTTATTCGTTGTTTCGTACTTTCGTTGTTTCGCAGTTTGATACCTTTCTTGTTTCGTACTTTCGTTGTTTTATTGAGATGGACGGCGGCGCTAGCCGAGACAACGAAACAACGAAAGTACGAAACAAAGAAAGTAAGAAACAACAAAAGTGTGAAACTGCGAAACAACGAAGGTACGAAACAAAGTAACAAGAAAAATACGAAACAACAAAAGTACGCAACACCGAAAGTACGAGACAACTAATATACGAAACAACATAAATTCAAAACAACGAAAATACGAAACATTATTGAACCTTTACGCGTGAGCAGGGAAGAAACATATGTTTTTTCTTTAAACTTGAATACCAGAGCGCGGTTCGAACCCGCGATCACTGAATGTCCGAGCAAATTTAAAAACTAAAACAGATGAGTTTTTCACAGTCAAATTAAATCAGGTTAGATGCCAATATTCACTCAATATTTTGTTACACGTTGGCAAAATCCAGCTGAGTACTGTATCAAATATAACACATATTGGAAGAGCCGAATTCAGATTGTTCCCACTGACCTAAAACCTCGTATCTACATAGTTCAGTTTTATTTATATTATTTTGTTTGAAAAATTAGCGTCAACCTGTCTTTAGAATCAAATTATAATGATCGTTTCTTTTTCATTTACTTACCTTTAATTAGCTTTTATTAAATAAATACGAATAACAAACTGTACAATATTATCATCCATAAATAAAAAACCTTTATTTTCTCAGATTGGTCTATATAGTAGAGGAGGAAATCTGAAAATTGACGTTATTTAAGGATTTAGTTGACACTTAAATTCCTAGAGACAAATAATATATCGCTGGAAATGTATGAACGTCTAGTTTTACGAAGTGTGAACAGTTTTTGCGGCAAGTGGTCGAGTTTTTCATAAAACGTGCTTTTGTGACGTCATGTCGTGATGGTTGTGACGTCACGACTTTCTCAAATTTCTACTGGATATTTATAAAGGTGGATCATTTATCAGCTGCGATATACAGATGTAGATGACGTTCAATATCCTGCATTTGTGAAAATGATAGAGTATATGCCTATAGTTTGTCACACAAAAATGACATACATGTTTTGTCCACATGCCATCACTTGATTTCCTGTTCTACTATGTATATAAAGTATATCCTTTGTATAATAATTTGTATATTTTGATGCAGAAATAATTAATTATAAATGATTCTGAGACAACAGATAATTCCTACATGTATAAATAATATTTTATCC
This sequence comes from Flabesymbios commensalis, assembly GCA_964017125.1. NCBI lineage: Eukaryota > Metazoa > Annelida > Polychaeta > Terebellida > Flabelligeridae > Flabesymbios > Flabesymbios commensalis. Next base: position 26,051,203 of record OZ024903.1, read on the forward strand.
GTCGCGTGATTTAAACGTACTCGGAGAATTAACGTTTGCAGATAACATTTACACAAGCTAAGTCTACATGTAATGAACACGATGGATATATCAAAATATTTGAACCGCTCATATGCTTGATTATCAGTTTATTTATATATTGAGATGGACTATAATAGATGGACTATAAATGTTCTAAAAACAATCCTGGTAGTGGACGTCCTTCATGTATGCGTATGTAACGTCTTACCCTCATAATTATGCCATATTTTATTCAGCTGATGCTTTTGAAAGCTAATTTTACACTAAAAAACTATACTATGCACTATAGAGATTCACGATCAATTTCATGATGTCCCACAAGAGGTGAGCATAGAGCCACTTTGGAAGATTGAGTTGGGAACGGGCGTGCTCCAAGCTAATTTTTTTTCTCAAAAATATAGGCCTATCTCTTGGCAACCCCCCAAAAAAACGAAAATACCAGAAATCAGCTCGGTTGAACATCGTCAAGATGGCCGCCATTTTACACATTAGGATCCCTTTGTCACACGCAGTTTAAATGTCGAGTCTTAAATGTAATCGTATTAGGAACGTTTGTATATTGATAAGCATAATTCAGATATAGGATTTTAGAAAACAAATTGCTGACTTTGCACTCTAGTTTATCGCGATACGATGCTCGTCAAACTACTCATGTTATACAGTACATTGATGTTAATCATGTTAAATAGAACGATTCTGGCATATGACTGTGTTGTATATAGTTGTGCTTAATCCTTCTTTGTCCAAGTTCGCAATAATGCGAATCCTCGGTAGACGGCAAGTTCTCAAAAATGCGATTTTCTTACATTAAAAAAGAAGTTTATTTGACCTTGAAATGACATTGAAATATCCTTGGCGTCATCTTACATCTATTTCACATTAAAGCCCTGGGGGTTATGCAACTATGTGCCAAGTTTTATGAAGCCGCGTATAATGGTTGCTTGTGATGGTCTACTTGAAATATTACATCATGATTTTTGTTAAATAAATTCATGTTCCAGGGGTACGTCTTTGTGGGGAGTTTTAACTATTTCCCTACAAATATTTTGCGGGACATTTATGCCCATACACATCGGGTGTCTTATGGTGGTATTAAAAAAACAACTGCGTGTTCCGAGTCACCCCCGAAAGGGGGTAAATAGGAACATCAACATTGTCTATCGCAGTCCCTTGTGGGCATAACCCAACCATGGGGTGAACAGGAACAAACAAGTACATTTAAAACAAACAGCAGAACAATAGAATGGGATGAATAGGAACGGTGAGGTGACTAGAAGCGATAAGTTATAAAAATGTACAGGAAAATCTACGCAGAAAGAATGGAAGCTGGTAACTAGGCTTTAAAACGTAACTGCGCCGATTTGTTATACATTTTTCCCAGGGACCGGTTTGCTTTAGCGCAGTAACTTGGTGGTGCGCCACAGCAATGCATCCATATTCGCCCCGTTAGGTGTGTGACGTGTGCAAAGGTATGACCCAGCAAACAAAATAAGGTCTTAAAAATGTTTTAAAAATAATTAACTAAAATCATGATAATATTTTCATCAAATGATTTATAGATATTTATTTGTCGAGTTTTAATTTGGTTGTAAAGATGTCTTTAAAATATTGTATATAATGCTTTAGAAACATTGTATAGACGATTAAATAATATATTTCTTAACATTGACAGTAATGTTTTATTGAGGTTTTAGGTATGATATTTTGTTAACATTGCCAACAATGATTTTAAAAAGCTTATTTATAGTTTTTTTTTGGTTAAAAGAATATCCTACAAATATTTCTTGAATGTTTTAGAAATAATTAGGTGAAGTCAAGAAAATATTTAAATAAAAAGATTTTTAAATGTTTATTTGTCGAGTTTTTATTTGGTTGTAAAGATGTCTTTAACATATGTCTTATAATGTTTTAGAAACATTGTATAGATGTTTAAATAATATATTAATCAACACCGACAATAATGTTTTATTGAGATTTTAAGTGTCATATTTTGTTAACGTTTTTAACAATGATTTTAAAATGTTTATTTGTAGTTTTTATCTGGTTATAATAATGTATTCAAATTATTTCTTAGAATATTTTAAAAACATTGTCGTAAAATGATTTTAAAAAGTTTATTTGTCGAGTTTTAATCTGGTTGTACTGATGTCTTTAAAATATTTTTATAAAGTTTTAGAAACATTGTAAAGATGTTTAAATAATATATTAATTAACACTGACAACAAAGTTTTATTGAGGTTTTAAGTGTCATATTTTGGTAACATTTTCAACAACGATTTTAAAATGTTTATTTTAAGTTTTCATTTGGTTTTAAGAATGTATTCCAAATATTTATTAGAATGTTTTAAAAATAATTAGTTTAGGTCATTAAAACATTTTCGTACAATGATTTTAAAAAGTTTATTTGTTAAGTTTTAATTTGGTTATAAAGATGTCTTTGAAATATTTTTTAAAATGTTTTAGAAACATTTCATAGATGTTTAAATAACCTATTAATTAACACTGACAAAATTGTTTTATTGGAGTTTTAAGGGTCATATTTCATGTATTTTGCTAACATTTTCAACAATGATATAAAAATATTTATTTGCAGTTTTCATCTGATGGTAAGAATGTATTTCAAAAATTTATTAGAATGTTTTAAAAATAATTAGCTGAAGTCATTAAAACACTTTTGTAAAATGATTTTAAAATGTTTATTTGTCGAGTTTAAATTTGGTTGTATTTCATATGATGTTTCAAAAATAATATATAAATGTAGAAATAATATTTCCCCAACATTGACAGTAATGTTTTTTTTAACGTTTTGTACCTTATTTTGTTAACATTTCTAGCAAAGATTTTCAAATGCTGATTTCTCAATTTTGATATGGCTGCAAAATGTCTTTAAAATATCTAATATAATGTTTTAAAAACATTGTGCAGATGTTCAAATAGCATTAACTTAACATTAACAGCATTTTTTATTGACCTTTTACGCACTATGTTTTGTTAACATTTAAGAAAGATTTTAAAATGTTCAATTGTGAGTTATAGTTTGGCTGCAAAACTGTTTTTTAAATATTGTATATATGTTAAAATAACATTTAAAAATAACATTGGTAGTAATATTACATTGACCTCGTAGCCAAACCATTTTCAAAGAATATAATAAAATCATTATTTTTAACACAAGAATGTTTTACTAAATGTTTCAAAATTATTATGTTTATAAACTCGAGGTAAGTGGAAATGAACGACTTCCAGCAAACATAACTATACTGATTTAATGTTGGTTTAATGTTGGTTTAATGTTGGCCCAGATATCCGTAGAATAGTCGAACCAGGATGTGAACATAGGCCTATAAAATTATACCTACGTACTAATAAAAATTACCGCCGCCTTCAAATTGTATAGATGACATTCTACGCAGGTGAAATCTCGTACCCGCGGACCATATAATAACTTTAACTGGTAAAACAACTTAATCAATCATCTCGAGCTAACGAGCTAACGAGTATGTAGTGGAGTTAATGTGGGGGGGGGGTGTTAATTGGGGCATGCCGTCGACCGCACCCACTAGAAATTTTGGATGCCATATTAACATAGAACCCACTTCTGTTTACGCCACTGCTATTTAGATCTAAATATAAACTGGACTGAAACATATAAAATAAGCCTTACTGCACAGACGACGATTTTTTCAAAAGTTTTTTAAAGCAAATTTATGACTTGAAATGTATTCAAGGGTTAGAGGAGCTTTTATGTCAGGATGTGGCATTACAATATCATCGTATAACATTATATGGCAGTGTATGGTCGGGGACGACATTCTAATATAAATAAATTAAATTTTAATGTCAGGATATCACATTTGACTGTCAGGCTATGATATTATAAAGTCAATATGTGGAATTATATTATCAGGCTATGGCCGTTTAACGTCTCGATATGGCAATAATATTGCAGGAGATTGCACTATATAGTCAGGATATGGCATTGTAATATCAGGATATGCCATTTTAATGTCACAATATAGTCTTATCTCATTAGATCATACCATTTTTGATATCATGTTAATACCAAGCTATGACATTCTATTTTCATTATGTGGCATATTAATGTCAGTATACAGCATCATAATATCAGTAGCCTAAAGTACAGACAGTGGGGGGGCACAAACATTTGTGAGCGACGCACACCCCTGTCACACTTGTTAGGGCGCTGCGCACCACCACGTCGCGTCACACTGCAACGGGGTGGTGTTAGGGTGGGGTACGCGGCAGGAAGTATTGTTTTATTCACAATTTTAAAATATGATTGTATTTTTACATTTTTTTTATTATCAACGGCAATATTTATATTTTTACTAATTTTCTAAAGTGCTAATTAGCTAATGTAACTACTGTCTTACTGGATGCCGCAGTCGTTCCCATGGTTTGTTGGTTGCTGTCTCAGAGAAGAATAGGCCTGCATTTTTACATACTGCTTAATGGACGCTACTTGGATTGGATCTAGCCTATATTTTCCTCGCGTGCCGACAGGTGCGATAGGAATTTGTATCGCCCAGTAAATACCAAACATTTGTATTACATTTAGAGAATGCCGGCACAACGTCTTCGACGCTGGTCGAGCATTGTATAAATGTTATACAACTGTTTTTTGTTGTCACACCTCGCTAACTGCTTGTTATCACTGGTTATGTCTCAGCCACGCCAACACTGATACACCCTGCTTACCTATCTAAATAAATAACTTTGCGAGTTAACGTGCAATCATAATATAATTTATATAATTTTTTTTGAGTGATGAATAAGCTTTCTGGTGATATTTATTACAAGTTTGTACGATAAAAATTTAAAAAGTTAGGGATTTATATTGGGATATTTATGACACCTAGCTGACGTACTGACACCACTGCCTTTCCATGCTAATCAGTGGTGTAATTGCACCTTGTGAAGCCGAGGGTGCACTAGGTGTTAACTGCTCCGCATATAAATAAATATATGCTTTGAAAACCACATTCAAACATGGTTTTAAATTAATAACAGAAAAAGTATTATTACACAGTAAAAATGATTATATCCCCGGAAACCATTTTTCAGCCACTATGATCTGATATGCGTCCTGGCGCTGTGCCTAGAATATTAACGTCTTTTTACATAATTATAAAACATTTGTATCTAAGTTATTTTTTTAGGAGCAAAATTATTTTCAAAATCTTTCACAGCCGACCATAATACATTTACATGTCTTTTTTCTCCAGGCTGTTTCTGAATGGTAGCCGTTTTCAGTTTATAGCCCTCTATTTTTTTTCTATGATGAAAACAATGTCTGGTTGAAATAATTTTATTTTGATTGATATTGTATGTCCTATGTAAGTCACCGATGAACTGAGGAATGTGAGTTTGTTTTATCATTATAAATACTAAAAAAACATCTATCTAACACAGCAGGGCACGCCTCAGAGGCCACCCGTCTAACAGTCTGTTAGCGAGTGTCTAGGTAAGACAAACATGACACTTTGATTCAATGCTGGTTTAATGTTGGACCACCGTATGCAATTATAGCAAAAATTATGGCAACAGACGGGAACATTACACATAAATAGTACATGAAATGTAGTCATTCAAAACAAACCATTGCAATAAAAAATATAATATTACTGGTTAAAAACATGAATACATTCAAAACACAAAATACTCATTAACGCTGAATAATATATTGTAAATAAACGTTGAAGATTACCTTGGTTGGATTGTTTCATCTCTAAATATATCTGCTAGATAAACTTTAGTGCCACAAGTTAAAAAAATAACTATTTATTATAGCTATCGCTACTCAACCTTTCAGCAAACGTTGGAAACTTAAGTTTATTTGTACTCTTTAAATCACTATGAAATGGTTTAATTAATAAAACATCTTCCAAACATATAAAATGATATGTAGGATGGAAAATATGGCTCGTAATTGTAATTTACACACATTAATGTGTGAGGATATAATATGTGGGTAATGGTACTACAATGGTCCAGATGGGAAGGCTGACGGGCGTGCCTATTGTTATAGCAGGACCATGGTCACCTGCTTATCTTAACGAGGTGTGATTAAGCCATGGATCTGTGGCGTCCACACTGAACGGTGTTCAACGCTCACGCCGTGCCAGGTCAGGCGTGTCCGTTTCGTAACACACGGTATTTGCTGCCACAAATCGAGTGTCCCCTCCCCCCCTCCCAACGGTCTGTACTGTATATGGCAGCTTAATGACACAATATGGCCTCATAATAGAAGGATGTGGCATTATAATATCAAGATCTGGCATATTAATGTGCCAATATAGCATTGTAATATAAGGACATGGCAGTATGGCGTCACAATGTGGCATTTTTTTGTCAAGGTATATCGTTAGGACATGGTATTATGTGACTCATCACTTTAAAATCTGACGGGTCAGGCTGCGCTAACAACAGGTTAAATTCGTCAAACCCTGCAATTGGAAATGAAATAAAATAAATCGGGCTTTAGGCCACCTATAGGCTTTCACACGTGGATGGGGGAGAACATTTTTTGTTTCTTTCAAACCGCCGAGACCGGGAACCGAACCCCGAACTCTGGCGTGAAAGGCAGTGGTGCTAACCTCTTGGTCAGGTATAAGCAGTCAGTAGGCCGGCGGGCCAGGCAGGCCTTAGGCCGGCTGGCCAGAGGTGTGAGACCCCCCTCCATAGGTGTGAGAGCCTCCCGCTAGTACTGAGTGGAAGGGGTACTAGGCTCAACCCTACCCCTCCGCTCCACGGGCGTAGTACTGGCACCCAGCGCCTACTACAGGAGGGGGGTAGCAGACAGACAGACAGATATTTTATTGACAGAAAAAAAAAGTCATTACAGACTTATTTGTCATAGAAATGAAAGAGATATATGTACATGTATATACAAGATTGTTAGTTTGTTAAAATCATATGATAATATACATGGTATGACATACACAGCTAAAATCATGTTAAGTGGCATTGCCAAAATAAAAACTGGGTATTTCGATAATATAAATGACTACTACTAAAAATGAAATAAGAGGCATTGCCAAGATAACATAGAGGTCTATCATTTTGTTTCCCGCATCAAAACCAGAGATAAAATAGCTACTACGTATGACATACTAATTATATATAGTAGCAAAAAAGACACTCTGGAAAGCGTAAAAAGCACATCGGCTTGTTCAACACCAGGCCTCAGTTCTAATTATCCAATCGAGGAACATGCATGAATTAAAACATAATTATCGTTATCTGATAGGCCTAGCTTTAGCGGTGGTCGCAGTGGGCATGGTCAGCATAATTATGGGCGTGGTCATCAACTCTGAATATCAACATGTGAAAAAAAAAACAGACACATTCATTAAGTATTATGACTAAATATTTTATTCCAAGGACATGATAAAACAAGACTACATTCGTTCCACACAGTAAAATATATTAGTCTGGGGGGGGGGGGGGCAGAATATCCCCCCATGCACCCTCCTCAGGATTCACCGAGACATATTTTTTTATCATCTGTGTGACCCAGAGGGAAGATTTAGACATGTTCCCAAGAAAAAAAGTGTCACTGAGTATGTTTTAAACATATTTAAAAGAACCGCGTCTGATTATCAAAAAACTACTGCTTTTGCGACCAGATAATAACAGTACGTTGTGACACAACTGTTCATTTCCAAGCCAAAATAATTGAATTTCAATCAAAGCAAGGCAAGACTGTACAACCATCAGCTATATTATTTATTTTTATTAATAATACATCCTTTAGGTACCAGACGAGTATTGACGAATTAATTTTAAAAAGTTTTTTTTTTTCATAGTCTTCGCGTATTTCTGATTTTGGGACTTTCAGGATATTTAGAATTCGCGAATTTGCATTTTTCTTTAGTGGCGCTTCTATAATAATAATTTTCGGGAGATTCTTAAATTCGCGAATCTGTCCTCCCCGCGAAATTCGCGAAAATTAAAGTCTCGCGAATATTACCTGATCCACAGTACTACATTACCCGGTTTTGTCGAAAAAATGTGTGCAAAGTGCAAAAAAATATATAAGCCTATATTCATGACATTTTACCGATCTCTAAAAAACTCAATAAAGTAATGATAAATAGTTGACAATATTGACAATAATGATAGACACAGTCATAACTAACGTTATTAACAATGTACCCCAAGGATCTATACTGGGTCCACTATTATTTTTACTGTATATAAATGATCTACCAATTAATGTACGACATAGTAAAATTGCATTGTTTGCCGACGATGCCAAATGTGTTAAAAATGAAAAAAGAATGATTTTTAATATTTCTAAATGTTTTATTATTACTTTTACAAGACTGAAGAATCCTGTATCTTTTAATTACTCGATGAACGATGAACGGAGCATTAAAACGAGTTACTGAGGTACAAGACCTTGGAGTTACTTTAGACTCAGCCTTGCAATGGAACATTCATGTCAAGAATATTATATCTAAAGCAAATCGTGTTAGTGGTCTGATTAGGCGCACCCTTGGGTGGCATGCTCCCCAGAATACAAACTTTATTTTATACAGTAGTCTTGTAAGATTAATTCTCGAATATTGTTCGCCACTCTGGGGAGGCTTAAACCAAAAGTACACTAAATCAATAGAGAGAGTGCAGAGAAAAATGACGTGATATATATGTGGTTACTCGAAAGCTGAATATAACGAAAGACTACTCCACTTACACTTAGCCCCACTATCTTTAAGACGTGATCAAAATGATGTCATATTCTTTTAGAAATGTCTACACCGAATTTATGATTTGGACCTCACAAAATTTGTTAGCTTCAGCTATGATAACCCCAGACAGAACCGTAGCTCCACAGAAAGTTTCCGGCTTAATCAGCCTATGTTTAAGAAAGAAGCATTCGGACGAAGTTGTTTTAATAGGATATATTACTTGTAGAACAAATTACCAAACGATGTCAGGTTAGACAAGGAGAAAGTTTATCACCATTTTTATTTTGTATGTTTGTCAACGATCTTAAATATTGTTTGGAGTCTAAGGGTGTAGAAGGTGTTACAGTTGGTGATTTAAAACTATGTCTAATGTTATACGCTGATGACTCAACACTGATATCAGCCAATAGGGAAGGTCTTCAAGACTCTTTGGACTGTTTATATGACTATTGTACTAAATGGGGACTATTTGTAAATGTAGACAAAACAAAGGTGGTTATATTTCGAAAGGGTGGTGTATTATCTCATAATGGTTTTTGGTTTTATGGTGACACTAACCTTGAAATTGTTGATGTTATCAATTACCTTGGCCTTAATTTATCATACACTGGAAAATTTTCATGTACTCAAAGAAATATTGCTGATAGGGGTTTACGTGCTTTCTATGCTTTAAAACGTGACGTCCACGAATTGGTGAACCCCAGCGCTCCTATGTTATGTAGGCTTTTTGATAAACTTGTTGCTCCGGTCATTTTATATGCGTCTGGAATTTGGGGATTCCACGCTTCTTTAGCAGTTGAGAGAGTTCATTTGAAGTTCTGTAAATGGTTACTCAAAGTTCCAAACTGTACCACTAATGAAACGGTCTATGGAGAACTAGGACGTTTTCCAATGCTCATCAACAGGAAAATTAGAATTTTAAAATATTGGGTGAAAATTGTTAACGGTAAGGCATGCCCATTGGTGAAACAAATGTATAATGTTTTGTACAATGCAACTCTAAGTGATAATCGTGTAATAAATTGGGCAAGTCTGGTTAAAAGTCTAATTAACAGTCTAGGGTTTGGACTCGTGTGGACCGAACAGTTTGTAGCGAGTGAGCTTTATTTTATAACTTCGTGTAAGCAAAGATTGTGTGACCAGTATATACAGCAATGGTTTGGAATTATAAGCCAAAGGTCGAGTTGTATGTTGTATAAAGATTTGCATATATCGTTTTCCTTTTTATATTTAAATATAACTATGCCACTTAAACACAGAATTGCACTTACAAAATTTCGTACAAAAAACCACAGCCTTCCCAATGTTTTATTAAGTGGAGGGAGAAACAGGTTAGTGTATAATGCACGTTTATGTAGTACATGTGGCGTCTTTGGCGACGAATACCATTGTATTTTTGAATGTCCGATGTCTGACAGTTTTAGACATATTCTACCCAAACACTTTGTAACTCGGCCAAACATGTTTAAACTAATAACTTTATTTACATCCACTCATGGACCAACAGTGAGAAAACTAGCTAAATTTTTGTTTTTAGTAAACCTTCTATATTCTCTGTGATTTATTATTATTTTTTTTTTTTTGTTATCCTCCTAATGATTCACTATGTTCTTTTTTCTTTCCTCAATTCTCACAAATATATAGAACGGGCTGTTCTATGTATTTGTAGTTTTTTAATACCTGTCGTCTTTTGGACGGGTACTTCGTTTGTACATATAGCAGTGTTTGTATTATTATTATTTTTGTATTGTATGCTCACAGACTGTAATGTCTAATGCTAATAAACTATTATTACTATTACTATAACACGTAATGTTACTTTTTGTGGCTGGGTACCCCGAAAATTGACCTGCCCTGCTGCTCCACTATAATGCATGTGCCGTGCATATAAGCACTCTGCTTGTTGGTGTTCTATGCCAGATACAGCTAAAGTCGTGCAGCCGGGTCACGTGTGACGTCACCGAACTGACCTAATGAATCAACGGGACAGGGAAGGACTTGTTGACCCAGTGAACTGTATATACATGTAGTTCACTGGGTTGACCTGTACGCTGTTTACTGGGCCACACGTAATCTCTAAAGGCTGACATGGTATCACAGAAAACAAATATTTAACTGTGTTTATCTGAGTATTTAAATATAAATCTCAAAATTGGAGCTCGTGGTGCAATGAAGAAAGTTCTTTTTAACAGACACATGACGTTAGATATGTTCTCAGCTGAACGAATTTAACGTCATTGTCGTGGAATAAATCGACACTAAAATACATTAAGCCCAGACAACTGCAACAGTAGAGCTTCGTTCTACTAAAAAATGAGAAAGTAAGCGATTTTATCTACATGCTAGTTTAAAAAAATATTTTCTTGGCTTCTTATCACATGTCATATCCCCATCAATAAGCTGCACACATGTACATATTGCTTTGAATGTGGTCTCGTGCCGACGCTGATTCCGCCGACGCGCAGTTGCCGCTGGAATTTATTATCATGTTGTCATGTTTATTGTTACAATTACTCGTTCTAAGAAGCACATCCAAAACAAAACACCGAAAGACAAGCCACATACGCATGTACTTTAAATGCTACTTAATTATGATGTTTACCATATTTTGGCGCATATCTTGAATGTTGACGTCATGGTTACTTCACACTTGAACATGCTAGAATCAGCTTTAAATAATTATCATAAGTAGATATCAAGGCATTTGTTCTTAAATTAAAATATATCGGCAACAATCCAATTGATTAAATAAACGTGTCTCATTAAAATGTAAGCGTATCAGTGTTTGAAGTCAATTTATTTATAAGAAAACATTTATTTGCTCTGTTTAAAATTAAAGACTTTAATAATATTAGCAACACAGAGACAAAAAAATCGTTAATGATTATAATTTTTTTTACATGCTTGAGACCCAACATTAATATCGTATTATATCCCCTAATTTGAAGATACATTTATGTTCCAAACTCGCATGCGTAGGTCACGCTTAAGCGAATCAGCATTGTAGGAGTGTACAATGTTTGAGGGAAAGCCCTCCTGTCAATACATGTTGCGTGGGGTCAGCCGTTTTGATATCCCCACAGTAATAAAGTCAGTTAGTTTGCAAGTCCAACGCACAGATGAGAGCTTTGGTGGAATTATTAACTCATAGATCGCATAAGTATATATGGACTTGCTATGATTTGCGAACTTGCTCCTCATGCAGCGTTGGCTATGACACCCATATTTACTATTATTATGGAATAGGGCCGCGGCCTACACACAGGCACTATTGCATTTTGGAGGACCCATGTCATGCGTATTTTAACAGTTGACTATACCTTTAAATACTAACCAAATGACGGCAGTGATTAGCTGATTGATCTTTTATTAGTGTAGCCTACTATGGTGATATATTATCAGAATACATAAGATCTTATTTTTTTTGTTTATACTAAACCATAATAATTATGTTGTCGTCTTCTGCGTTTTGCCCCCAAATATATATGATTTGACATTAGTATTGCATGAATATATTGCCCATCTTCCCAATTATTGACACTTTCTAAGTCTTTAGAAAGCACAACTAAAATATTTGAGTAATATGCAGTCACAGGGCCCGGATGTCCAAAGGGTGTGACAGGTGCATGTATGTACTGATAGTGTAGAAAAGGCCGGAACCGGCTCTCGAGTTCTGATTCAAATCAGGGCAAATTACACATTTTAATTGAATTAAAATTCACAAACAAGTGGTCACAGAGACACTATGCCGCTAATAAAATAACATTTCAAAACATGGATGTTCTCATCACTTGTAACCCCATAAAAGTCGGCTTATATCACCTACATTTCCTCAGTTGACAGTGTTTACTTTTCCAACACATTGGGACCACTGTGCACGTCTGTGTCGCCATCTGGTGATCAGCAGTCTGTAGCATGTGTTGAAATGTAAACACTGTCAACTGAGGAAACTCAGCTAAATATATATTATATAGTAACAGCATCCAGGAAGATTTCTTCCACTTTTTCTTTATTTTTGGGAACTGTAACATCAGATTCAGCCGTCCTGCAATACACAATAATATGGTCAAATATTTATTGTTTAATAGATTATGCAATCGACTATACAATCGTAGCTTGAATATTTTAATTTACAGAACAAACACAATGACTGTTATCATGGGTTATTATGATTATTTCAAATTATATAGAATATTGTGGCATTTTTAGAACAGGTCAATGTACTAGCCATTTAAAACATGCATGTACCTGGACAATTGAATATTAAGCTAAGCATGGGGGAAAACTCCTTGATCAACAATTGTGTAACGTTAACAAAATAAAATGGGGAGATTAATAGGCAATTTTAACTTGTTTTGCCAATGTTGATCAAATAGCTAGAACGAACATTATTTTTCGTAAAAACATACAATCACGCACGCCTAGCGCACTAAAAATAAACAATTTATGTCTGTGCGTTTTGATTCGCTGGGCATGGGCTGGGATTTATTTATAACACTGTATGCTCCGCATAAACTCGCTAGCTCTTATCATATCGTGACCAAATTCATGAACGTACACCGACGCACGTGTTGCTCTCATTTTTGACACTTAAAGCTTGAACTGTGCGTCTTCTATGTGTGACTTGGGTATAAGATGATGCAAGTATTCAATCGACATTATATACAATGCTTTATTCGATTTCTTTGTATGTATTGAATACAGCTTTTTTTGGTATATGATCAGTTTTATAACTTCAAAAGTAAAACATGTAAAATAATAATTAATAATCTTTCTATCCCCTATCGCCTAATAAAAAATAAAAAGTGGGCAAATCATATAGAAAGCTATAGTTTTAATAATGACAAATAAAATTATGACAACAAGATTGCTAAGATCGTGCAGGTACTCGATAAACCTTACATACAACACTTTATTTGATTTTGTTATATATATATATTGATCAGGGTTTTTTGTACAGTCACAAGATGTAAAAATTAAAATGCAAAAAATTAAAATAATAATTCATAATACTATTCTATTTTCATCCCATATCGCCAAAATTAAAATCGTTACTTTTTTAAAATACGGTAATTTGTTTAAAAGTTAATCACCTGAAATATTTCCTGTTTTTCCTAATAAATATTTCCCCTTCAGCTATAGTCTGCTGCAGGGGTTGGTCAGTTGTTTCGGGCAGAAGCAGAACTAGCAGTCCAGCGGTGATGGAAACTGATCCATAAGCAATTGGAGGTATCACTGGAGAAACACCAGCCTAGAAATGAAAGGAAGTAGATTGTATTCTTCAAGCATACAATAGACCAACCTGAACAAGAACGCAAGAACGAAAACGCAGGCGATGATAGAACGCGAGCGGACGCGAGATTCTACGCTTATTTTTCTGCATTTCCCAAGCAAAACAGGCACGTTGGCCTTCGTATTCACGTTGGGTGTGTTTGATAATGATGAAATAGTGTATTTGATCCTTTTCGTGCTGGCGTTCCCGTCATCCTATCAAGCACAATGTATTGACGCAATGCTGGTCAAACAATAAAACAACCTTGAGTCAACGTCTTGTGTTTGCCGGGATGTTATTGTCCTGTGTTATACAATGAACTGTACAATTATTTATGTTATATCGGTAATTATACTAGCCTAGCTGCACGAAGACCACCTACTTGTGTTGATATTTTAAGTGCCAATATTATTGTTGAAGTTATTATTTAAAATGTTTTCCAAGGATATCAATATTATACACATTATTTTGTTAAATCGTTTTACAAGAAAAATTCTAACCTTTGTCCCAAACGAATTTTTCAGGGATGCCAAATTATGTTTTGCATCAATAACGTATAATGGGCTGATCTTGTTAACTATCAACTGCATGTATGATACTATTTAAAATAACTTCGAATAGACCCCCCCCCCCCACCCTCACTGGAGCTCAAATATTTGATCTGATCCTAGTATCAGTGACAGACAGGACACTTTAGCTCCTAGTTGACTTGATGAACTTGTATTCTGCAACAAATAACACGAAAACAACCACGACTATTGTCCTCAAGAGGTTATCATCTATAACAAAACGACAACATCATGCTGGTATAATTACTAAACACCAGTACCATTATAATACACGTGGTGTCTATGCATTTTATAATACCCTGGTGAAATAATCATTTATTTTTATTTAGCTACTATTTTATAATAAAAAAAGGAGGTGTAATTAAACATAGATTACGAATTATCATTAAGTAAAGGGCATGTTTAACTACCATTATCATGAATATGGTATATTATATGTGTAAGTACATATATACAATAAACTTTGCGATCACTACGTACACGTGGCGATTTGAATATACAAATAGACATATTTGAATGGCTTGTTGATGCGACACATTAAAATTATTATTACATGCGTCCTCGGAGATCGACTTTAGACTTCAGAATCTGACGTCTACAGTCGTCGGATTCTGACGACAAAAGTTGATCCAGAGCTTTGAGCAATAAAGTTTACATTTTAAGTACCTTGAAATTGTGTCCACAACTTCAAGTCCTGAGAATCACTTTAAATTTCAATTCCAGCAAAACTCATTTTTTCTAGATTAAAGACCTACAAATTTGGCACAGAAACGCTAATAATGTAAGGAACCCAACAGTGTTTTTTCCACTAAGTTCACGCAGACTCAAGTTTTGGAAACATCTTCTTAATGCCCGCAAATAATTAAATTAAACGCCATGTAAATTAATTATTATATGTATGACTTTTGAAGTGAATATGGATATAGGGCTGTTTGAAGATGTGGGTCGCTGTACTTCAAGTGGGTGAAATTTGAGACTAGGCATTTGCAAATCTTGTGACACTCATTTTATTCCAAACGACCGTGATTTAATCGATTAATAAAATGAATTAAAACCGGCTCTATATTCGTGCTTAGCTCTTAAAGGGTTAAATAGTATCTTACCATCTTCCATACAGCAAGGCTAGACTTTTAGAAGTCGAAGACGTCGGTCTGTGACTTCGAGACGCCTAGCCTTGCTGTAGGAAAGATGTACCAATTTACCAGCATTCCCACGTAGCTAGCCACTATGGCTGAGATTCTGGCGCTCATGGCTGGTACATTCACACCCTGGCTACGTATGTCAGTGGGATACGCCTCACAGGAATACGTCCACACCAGTGAAAATGTAATCGTGATGAAAAACTTCCCCAGCATCGAGAGGCTTATAATCAGCCATTCCATGTCTGAAGTTTAAAAATATTTCATTACAAATGTTGTGGTGATGTGTGCCACGTTGTACATAATATATTTTTTGTATGGTACACAACAATAAAAATTAAATACATTGTTTTTTTATCATCTAACAACTGTACTCAGTGCTAGGCTAGTAATCCGTGTTGGGGTAATCATATAAACTGGTCACCGTGGGGAAAAGGAATTGTGAGCAGCAAAGCGACTCCTCCAGCAATAAGACATCCAGAGAAAGGAAGGATGCGTCCAAAATATTTACACACAATTGGGAGGATTAAATACGCTGGAATCTCTATCGCTCCAGATATGGCAAAATTAATGTATGGGTTTCCTCCCAGTGCAGAAGAGTTCAAAGAAAGTCCGTAATAGACAAAGCTCACTGCAAACCTGAAACAATCGCATTAATTGTCTTATATAACAAATTATTTTTTAAAAACGAATTTATTATCACAAAAGGTATATTTTTTATATATGGAAATACGTTACCATCATAGACAATATACATCTATAATTTCACATTTGAACGATATAACTGATTTTCGAATGGGCAATGCTATTTATCACTATTGTGCATAAACATGATATAGGAAGCAATACAAATGATCGTTTCTATAATTATTGTCTCACTGATCACATTAGATGAGCCATCATTGGTGTTACATTCGTCAGATACCTTTGGACGACTGAAACGATGTTGTGCACACATATCTCACATTTCTCAACCATAATTAAAACCGCAACAACATACCAGGTAAAGCATAAATTGACGGTCATTTTTCTAATTTCTGGCGTCCGAAACAAATCTGTAGGAGAATAGGATCTTTTTTTCTGAAAACCAGCAGCAATTCTAATGTACATAATGTACGTTTCCTAAACCGTTGCAAAATATAGAACACTTTATGCGTGCTGCATGATAAAAACATTTTTTAGTAAACTATAATTTGTTGTCTTACCGTGCCATCATCAATTTCAATTCCTCTGCCAATCACTATATCTTCTGGTAGCGAAACCTTGTTTATTCTTGTCATTCTTTTTATAACTATTTTAGCCTCTTTGTATTTGTTTCTTGATATTAGCCAACGTGGAGATTCAGGAACAAGACTGCATGGAAATATATTCAAATTTGAAACAACTACACTGTACACATTTAAAGTTTAAAATAACCTTTCGGATAACATTTCCATCATTATATAAATATTATTGTTAAATATAGTTATCTCACGTTAGGACGAAGATGCCGTCGCACAGCATCATTCAAACATGCTTAAGCTCTGCTGAGCAGCTAATGCAACAGAACAAAAAAGAGCCAATGCTCAGATAACTATTTCACAAATGGTCCCGATGATTTTTTTCTATTTTTTATTAGCACAGCTTTTGAACATGTTAAGGGATAAAACGTGACAATAATCAACAATATTTTTAAATCGCTGACCCCGATTTGTGAAATCTGAGTCACTCACTTAAAATAATGTGGATTGCGTCACTGAGACACAACATTGGGTCAATGTATGCTGTTTGCTTTGAATTACGGCTGGGTGGTAATGTCTGGCCTTCTGATCCCACATTGCATCCAGAATTAATAGTAGGCTACACATACTACAATACAATGTTTCCTTTGTGCTGATATCAGAGTAAATAAATAGTGGTGAGTTTATTTTATTCCATTCATTTCTTTTCATTGAGAAATAACTTATCGTCGTCAACTTGGATCCTTTCCAGAGAGAAGCACATGGGTGTCTTCACTTCCAAACAGGTGTGCATTCGTACAAGTGGTTAGGACAGGCAGTTGAAACTTCATAATTAAATATTTGTGGTATGTCAGTTAAAGTCTCAAACAAGACAAGATAACGGCATAGTTAATTGATATTAGTCACAAATTGAGGCATCAGATTGCATGTAGTAGTTGTAGTGGCTTGTTGCATTCATGGACCCAGTTTATAGCGAATAACCAGCAGGCTATTATTAAAACAACATTCTCCAACACTTGATAAAATGTGAACCGTAAGCTGAGTATTATTTTGTGACGTACCAATGTTGTAGGAAGATTTTTTTACCCCACAGATGCGATACCTGTGAGTGCTGTCTTGAAATATGTTTTTGCATGTTGATATAATTATGACAAAAATCTCAAGATTTTTTATAATACAGAGTACACAATACATAATTCTAACATTGTATTATAAATCCTAAATTTCCACACAGAACAAGACAACATAATTGATTTATGAATAGGCAATAGCATAATAACTGATTAATTCACCATTCTATATCTAAACCACATATTATTTGCAGGAAGCAATTTGCTTAGAACAAAATGTAGTCAAAACTCACAAATATATAAGCAACAAGTGCAAGACTTGAGGGACTGTTGTAACTACAAGTAACATTCTCCATGTATTAACAAGGTATGCGATTCCAGCAAAGGCTATGTAACCACTGCTCCAAGCCAAATAGCAGATACTTGTGGTCAGTACTCGATATCTTGGGCCAACATATTCACTAGCTGGGAAGAAAAAATTCGGATGATTTAACCATTCTGTCCGCTAAGTCTCTTAATTTAATACACCTATTTGAATTAGTCATCTCACTACCGCGGCCCACAACTTTAGGGGATGAAAATTGCTGAAATTGGTTTAATTTGAGATCAAACATTTACAAATCCTGCTGTTTAAACACACATTACGTTCCAAATATCAATGACTTAGTGGGCTCATAACAGGGATTATAGCTTTTTTTTACTTTTGACATATAATATACTAAGGAGTGTATGTTATAAGAAGTTGAATATGTTTAATTAAAAACAATAAACCATTTTTTTAAAATATTATTGCACATCGAAATAATTTGATTAAAAAGTTAACTTACTGAGAATAATCAATGTGTTGTTTTTTCCAATAACAGCATTTGCTAATAGGAAGCGCATAATTAAGAAGAACCAGATATTCGGAGCAGCTGCACAGGCCATATTACAAGCAAAGCTCAAAACTTCGCAGGTTAAAACAATGTAGCGACGTCCGAACCTAGTATAATGATAGAAAAACTGCTATGACTTACATATTGCTACAAATTGGATTTATTAAATAGTAAACATAGTTAAAGCTGCATAACTGTTTTGTTTATTTCGATTAAAATAACCTAAAACGTACAAAACAATCATTGCTATTGTTTTAAAGGCCTTATAAATGCACTAAAACTGGGTAAATGTAGCGGAATTAGTTCACCATGCGGTACACCATCAAGTATTATTAAGTAGTGATTCGGTGTGTGTACAATATTCATGTAATAACGGTGAGGTTATGAGCCAATATAATGTTACATTGGCCAGCACGAAACCACCCCCTTAATAGCAAACACATACGTTGAACTGAACCGGCATAATGTTGGGCCAGTACCGCAGACGATGGTCCGGCATTATTCTGCCATTGGATCAATGCCTCGTGTTAGCTGAGATACAAAGCCCTCATAACCAGCCGCAGATCTAGATGGTGGATACTGGGTCAAATCGGTTACAGTAAAGTCTGATGTTTTTAAATATTATTTTATTTTACCGCATAGCGCGATGTATATCACTGTATGTGATAATTAACGATAAAATAAAATAAAGTCTGATATTGTCTAGTAGCATTTTGACTATATTTTGAAATTTCCATTAGATACCTAATAAAAAAATGCAAATGTTTTTCAAGAAAATCACGAAAATCCAAAGAGCGAAAACGATGATTTACATCACTGAATTTGTTGTCAATTCCGCATACAATTTCTCACGGTCTGGGGAGAGCGTCTTATTGGCGGGCCAAAGGCTCTGATGCTGGCCCACACTTAAAAACACCATACCGAAATAGGGTTCTATTTTTCAAGGTAGTGACATTCTCCATACCGGTACTGATATTAAACATGACATTACATGCAGATATCATCCATATCACACAAAGTAATAACTTCTAGATATGTCTAACTGATATGAGACAATACACGTTGTACTGTGAAATGTATGTATGACCACTTAAAAAATAACAATAATTTTAAAAGTCTTCCTCTCTTTTTTCTATGATGACCGTTATCTGCCACTTGGTACTTTTAATGTCCTGATTATAAAGACAGTATGTCTTACTCAGCTGTGAGCAGGTTTGTTTTGGTGGGGCAACAATTTAAAAAAAAAAAACTTAAATCCTTAGTAACTCAGTAACCAGAGCAGTAAAATAAAAAAATAAAACACCATTCTCCATGGATTAATCGTTTGAATAAAATAAACAAAACAGTTATGCAGCTTTAAATTAAACATGTTAAGGAGTGAGGTATGTGGTATAGAATGAGTGTATTAATGTTGTCTCAACTTTTCTGCTTATTACGACAGAATCACGATCACAAGAAGTCGGGATAATCGTATACAATGCTACACCATTTCAAAAATAAGTCAATGGAATTTATTGCTTTTGGATTTACAGAGTAGTATAACAATGGGTTGATTACAGAGACGTGAGCTATTGGTAAGAATGGTTTCAGTAGGCCAAATTTATATGAATCAAAAGTCTATACACCTTGAAGCATGCAGGTTACAACACTGATGCATTCACACACATTTGATCAGGTTTCCAAAATAATAAGCTACATAAGCATTGTTAAAACGTAGATATTGATCAGGACTCTTGGAATGAAATGTTACGTTATATATACGATCAAAGCCAGGAGTCCACATATGCGTGATAAGTGATACGTGATGCTTGCTAGAAAATGTTGCGTGATGCGTGAATATTTTTTGGGGGCAACAAAGAATCACAACAAGCAACTGCTTGGTATATATGGCCTAACATGTATAAGCTTTAATTGTTTATATAATATTCCACATTTACACAAATACTTGAAAATTGCGTAGTAGTGAAAATACCTGTCTGCCAAAAAACCGAAGATTGTGTTACCGGTGCACATTCCGGCCATATACACTGCCGATATTGTACCCGCAAGCCAGGCTTTATCACAAACAAGAGTCCACTGTCAAATGAGAAACAAAAATCGTGTTAATGAAAAAGTGTGGAACATCCCAATAATGGGCCTAGAAGTGTTTAAGAATGAGCTTTTGGCGAGCACATTTTGAGATAATATATTCTAAAACAGAAAACTATTCTGTCTAAGCAATTAAATTTATACAAAAGTATTCTGGACTGAAAGAGTTAAAACAGCTTTAACAATCAGCAATATTTGAAAACAGTGAATTTCCATTTTGTCAAATTTGAAAAAAGTTGTGGATCGCGTCAGCGAGACACAACTTCAAGTAGGTGAAAATTCAGTTTAAATAATATGGCGGTTAAAGGGTTAAAAAAATGTCCAGAACCATTTTCGCCATAATAGCTCATTGATGTGATGATGTCAAAGCATATTTGTAGGATCCTGACATCGCTTAGTCAATGTGGCACTTATCCCCAGATTCCTGGACGCGGGCTGACGGGGATGACCGCCTCGTTTTCATACCGTGGTGACGTGCGCACACAGAGCAGTGTGGTGCGGCCCTTGGTATTATTCACCCACTTCAAGCGTAATACTCAGCGACTGCGGACGTGCCGCAGCTCGCTCTCGCTAAGTCCATAGAGACGTGCCGTGCGCGGATGGTTGTGCTTTGCTGTTATCGCATGTTAATCAAATAAACATGACAAGAGAGAAGACAGTTTCCTGGTTTGTTTAATACCGTCGATCAGACGGATGAGGAAGATATTTGAGTTTTGATGGCGAGATTGGGAGGAGTCCTTCGTCGGCCGTTGTGACCCCATAACGGAACTCCCGGTGTAGGTTTACCACGACATATTGGTTAATCCGACCTTTCAACTCGCCATATATTCACAATGCCTCAGCGTGATATAGCATAAGTATTATATACCGTGTAAATCAGTGCTCAGAAATTAAACTAGAGTTGGGGACGTAGCTATCACATATAATATCAAATTTTGATGGGATGAAAATAAATAAGCGCGCAAATTGTGTGTAGCCTATTTACAGCCTACTATGATGTTTTTACAGGCATTCTGGTCAGCTTCAAATAATGGTCAGCAATAAATTATTATGCTCAAATTTTACAGCCAGTCCAAGCCATGTTGTCGGTACAATAAAGCCAGGCTTGTGTGCACAATGCATAGGGAGGGGTCGAGCCATACACACGGGTTGAGGCTAGGTTATACTCATCTTGGCAGTCACTTTAACAAAAGAATTGAATATTATATTTCAGCCATCATTTCAATTACGAATAATCTGTTCCGTCGGCTTGGTAAGCGAATGAGTGAATGAGTGAATGTTTATGTACGTCGCTTTCTGCACAATCATGGCAATATCGCGAGAGAAGGAAGCCCTACCCTTTTCGAATGACTTCAAGGGTCATTTATAGTACAATGCACTGTTAAAGGGACTACGAGAACGAACCTTTTGAAGATTTACCACGCCTTCGAGTACGAGATACAAATGATTAGGCATGTAAGAAATTTAGTTATTCTTTGATTGATTCATACCACAATACTTCACAGCACTACATGCTTAAACATGATACATGTAAAAAATATAACCCTTTAAATGTGCCTAATTAACAAACCAAATGTGCAGTGGGTGTTGAACCAAAAAGTAGGGACGTCTGTACATAACAGACTGTACATAGCAGACTTATGTGCCTTTAAAAATATTGTAATGATTGAAGATATATGTGTACAAGTATCAAGTTTACAAACTGAACATAATATTTTGCTTAAGCTGGCTGCTAGATTATTTGTTGTCATATTGTCATCTAACCACTGGGTACCGTCTCGCGGCCGAAGTGAATCGGCAGCACTCGGAGTGTGTGTATATATAAAGACATGGGTAGCAGCTCGACAGTCATTCCCGTCCAAAATACCTACAGTCCCTTCACAATACATCGCCTAGCTGAGTAATATTGAATCCTAACAAGCCAAATCAAGTGTAAAGTCATCGAATGATAATTATTCTTTGCATATGTTACAAAATAACACCTCCGGGAAGGCGAATAACACCACAATTCTCCATAAATACGGGTACATTTTGTTTGTCGTCATTTCTCGACACGAACCCATCACACTTTCGGTACCGCCCACTTTTCAAGGCAATCTGATAAAACAACGTATTATACAACAAAGCTCACGAATTATAACTTGCCGTGTGGCATATCACCATCTCTCTTTGTTCTGAATACTTCACAATGTAAAGAAAACGAAAAAAAACATTAGTTATCTTACTTTATCAACAAATCAGTCAGTTATTTCACTCACAAGCCAGAATATGTTATGCAACAGGTGTCCACTAGCCACCAGCATACACGATACGCTGAATTAATGTTGGCGCGATGTTATTCCATCGCATGCAACGTCAGCTCAGCACGAAAACAGCATCGGGTCAACGTCCCGTATCTGCTGTGCACCTACCAGCATAAAAGCAATGGGGCTACGATCATACAAATTCGACTTCTATTATTGCCATTACGATGACAGCACAGTCATTCATTGATCTTTATAAAATAAATGCTTTTAAAAAGCAAATAAGTTATTAACAAACAGTCAGGATAGGGCATTAGAATTTGCGTGTCAGGGCCACAATCTAGTCATATGTGGACAGGCCGGAACTGGTAAGACTTTTTTGTTGACAAATATTGCGCGTAAGCTGATTCAGTTACAAAAAAATGTTGCAGTCACTTGCACCACTGGAATGGCGTTTCACAATTTCAATAGTGTGTTTTGTTGTTGATTCTATTTATTTTCTAATAATAATTATGTTTCAACGTCTGACAACGTGCAGCACATCATTAGAACAGAAATTTAAGTATCTGTTATCAGACGTAGTACATGTGGTGATAGGTAAATCATAACAGCAACGAAAGACAGGTTTGGGGGTACCCCCATATAAGCATATTTATTATATGAAAAACGCATGATGCGGCAACGGAAACCACGTTTTCTTAAACCTGACACCCTAATAGACAATAAACATGATAAAACTAAAAAGGTGAATCGACGCAGGGGTCGATGATGCCTCCGTTGTTAAAACCCCCTATTTTTTTAAGGACATTTAAAATTAATATATCTTTGATCTACATCGTACCTCCCCCCACACAAAAATAACTGAAACCAAATATACCTTATATTTTTTTTAAAAACAGTCAAAATAAATAAAAATATTCTTTTGACCTACCTGACCCCCCACCCCCACCCCACCAATATAAATTAAATCAGAAGATCCTTTTTGCAAAATAATTAAAATAATAAAAGTAAAATAATATATTCGTTTGACGTACCCACCTGCCCCCCCCCCCACCCGAAAAAAAATCTGAAGAGGCTACTGAAAAACATTGCCCTTACCCCCCTGTTTACTTGTTCTAATTTGTTGTGTTAAATGAAAAAAAAACGTAAAAAAGTATTTGTTAACCTCCCCACTCCATGTGCCCACCCTGTCTGAATATTTCTAAATTGGCATTGATCATTGCCCTTCCTGACTTACCCTCCCATTCGAAAGAACAAAATAATATTTTGCCTTGACCCCCTACATTTTTAATCAAATTTGTTTTGACCCCCGCCTTCCCCCTGGCAAAAAAATCAAGTTAGCCTTTACCCCCCATCCCCGGCCTGATCCTCCCCGCCCGTAAAGAAATGTTATACAGAGAGGTTACTGCGTTAAGTGCAAAAAAAAACTTAAAATACATTTTTATATTACGGACGGACGGACGGTTGGACGGACGGACGGACAACCCGACAACATAGTGCCTTCGGCCGCAGGCGAACGGAGACATAAAAATGTTTTCCACATGGTAACAAAGTTTTACCACTAAACCTATTTCTAGAGCACATTAAAGATTCTGCCACCAGGCTATTAATATCAGTAAATGTAGATACTTCTGCTACTTTGGATAATATAAAATTACATCTCATTCAATTCCTAAACGTGACAGTATACGACAGAACAATGCCACAGGTTTACAAACAGACATTAGAACGCTTTGTGAAGCATATGCTGTGAAGGCGTGTTCTCGAGAAAAAAATCATAAGCAACAAACTATGTAAGGCCATTTTGAGTAGTAACGCTATGACTGTGTCTATTGTCTTTACCAAGCTGACATAGCTGATAATACTACGTTCTCTGTCTAATTTTTCGTCGTGAAACAATGAACAAGACGAAAATAAGTCAATAGCCTATATTATGGCTGATATTTCCATGCACCACCATAAATCTAGACCCTTCTTCATGTGAGCACTGGTTATTTCTGTGTAATAAACTGTGTAATTAAACGTCGGTACCCAATTGACCATGTAATTAAGTATATTGTTATTATTTTCATGTATCTTATATATTTGTCATCGAAAATAAAGATACGATTTGTTTTATCTTACCATTCAACAATCATCTTTGACGTAAGGTTAATTCTGCACAATCACGACAGCAGTGCATGTGTTTAATTCTCGTTTTCTATCAACGAATTTGTATGTTATAGAGGCTGTTGTTATGATGCTGGTACCTACACAGCGTTCACCCGATGCTGTTTTCGTATCGGGCTAATGCTGCAGGCGATAGTATAACATCGCGCCAACATTGATTCAACGCATCGTGTATGCTGGTAGCGAGTGGACACCTGTTGCATAAGTTAGTCTGCCACTGAGTAAATTAACTGACCATTTGTCGATAAAGTGAAACAACGAATGATTTTTTTTTCGTTTTCTTACTTTGTGATGTCTTCAGGACAAAAATATATTTTAATATGCCACACGGCAAGTTATAATTCGTGAGCTTTGTTGTAAAATACGTTGTTTTCTCAGATTGCCTTGAAAAGTGGGCGGTACCGAAAG
This sequence comes from Flabesymbios commensalis, assembly GCA_964017125.1. Taxonomy (NCBI): domain Eukaryota; kingdom Metazoa; phylum Annelida; class Polychaeta; order Terebellida; family Flabelligeridae; genus Flabesymbios; species Flabesymbios commensalis. The sequence goes on from OZ024903.1 coordinate 26,076,991, forward strand.
TGTGATGGGTTCGTGTCGAGAAATGACGGCAAACAAAATGTGCCCGTATTTATAGAGAATTGTTGCGTTTTTTCGCCTTCCCGGAGGTGGTATTTTGTAACATATGCAAAGAATAATTATCATTCGATGACTTTACACTTGATTTGGTTTGTTAGAATTTAATATTACTCAGCTAGGCAATGTATTGTAAAGGGACTGCCGATATTTTGGACGCGCATGGCTGTGGAGTTGATACCCATGTCTTTATATATACACACACACTCCGAGTGCTGCCGATTCACTTCGGCCGCGAGACGGTACCCAGTGCATCTAACCATCACGTTTATTGCGAACAAATATTGACTAATGGCATATATCAAACATGAGTTTAGTCACGTGACGATGTATGTGCATATTGTCGTACTCTATGCAGATATATACGCTACTGTAACAGTGATATATAACCATACATTACCTCAGATACTATCGTATTTTCATATATCGTACGACTAAAATTCCAACTTTGACACGGCACAAGAGACAAGTCCATTCTGTTCACATATCTATTCACCGTACCGTTTTGAAGACAATTATCTTTGAAAATATAACACTGGTCTTGATCTTGTTTTGTTTTTTCAGTGATGTTAATGTTGTTTACATATACGCTACTGTCAAATGATGTGTTACAGCTCTCCATATCTGTCATTTCGTTGTCACACCTAAACAGCGATAACATTATTGTAAATGACAGATGTTTACATTATTATAATTGTAGCAACAGCACGAGTTAACAGTGCGTTGAACTGTTTTAGCAGGCCACATCAATGTCTAATAGCTCGCCATAATCAACAGCGGCTGTTGATTATCAAGGGCTAAGGTACATTGACTAATTCTAAACTTCGTGAAAAGTCCCAAAATTAGAAATTCGCGAAAATTTAAACACGCGAAAGTTAGCAGATCTACAGTAATTTTCACCATATCGGGGGGGGGGGGCGTTCCTCCGGCTATTATTAGGACTTGTATGCTAAAACTACAAAGCAGATCACACTCCTAAAGGGACTGGCCCAGGCTAAAATCATCAAAAAATCGGTGATTTTATTTTGGCTTCTTAATATGACCATATGATGTGAACATGTCCATAGACTAGAACTGCAAAAGTTTAGAAACCCCACCCACCCTCTCATCTGATGAACTGATTATCACACTTTATAAATATGTGCTAATTAACACAGGTAATACTCCCTAGAGGGTGTGTGGAAAATAATGAATAAGATTGAATTGATGTCCACATCTAGTCTATGGACCTAGAAGCACACAGCTCATGTGGTCTATCTAGACTGTGGACTATGCACAGTACACATAATTATGTTAGTATACGCCTATTTTGGCATAAGGGTCCACACGCTTTGTATACGCCTAAGAGTGATTACACTTAGGGGATCAATAAATAATTTAGATGTCTATCAAAGCTAACGTGTGTTGGAAAATTGACATGCTGCTTGAGGTCAAAACATGTGAGGATTTTATTAAAGTTATCGGTTTTACCACTTAAATTGTCCAGTTGTAAGCTGACATATACAAATTATCATTTAGTGGGATTATGTTCTCTAGTGAATCTTATACTTCACACCCCACTATATACCTGGTATGTATTCAGTCTTATTGGTTGTGGACTATTGCTATTTCCCCCCCCCCCCAGATGCCACTAGTTATTGTGGTCAGGGAGGTAATAATTATTTAAGAACATTTATTATGCGGGTTGTTTTTCTGACAATAGTTGATTTGGTGTTAGGAATTCACAGAAAACACAAACGAGAAACAAAGTGGCGTATTAATATGAGGGATCAAATCACAACCTCTCTCTAAACCATGAGAATATTTAATAATGGATTCCCCCTCCTTTTGCAGGTGATCACTGACTTCGGCTGTAATTTAAAAAGTGAAAGTGGCTAACCCCCCCCCCCCCATTTCATTATTGTTTTGAATTCGCAATCTATAAACTTTCACTGGATAATATGTTAATGACTTTTAGCGGTCCCTGATAGGCATGTGACCTCCATAGTGTAGGCGATAATACATCAAGTCTATGACACCTTGAGCACTGGTAAATTACGCCACTAACTACACAACTGTGTTATCAGGACATTGAGCCTTTACGCTCTAAGAACGACTATTGTCGTTTTTAATCCGTTTAAAACAAACATGAACAACCATGAGTAATTTTTCTCCTAGTTGAAGTGGTGGGTAGCGGTAGTGAGACACAACATCAAGCTGGAGAACACTTAAATTAGGAAAAAGAGTCACACTCGGAAAGAAAGAAGGCTTTTATTAACTCACCAATATTCTGGTATGGCAGCTGTGAAGACGGGTCCCAGAAATAAAGCTGCCACAAATAATTCATGAATACACAGTATACCCAATATAGTTTTCTGAAATGTTCCCATTTCTCCCAAATGCTGAGTGAGAATTTCATCAAAATACATTTTCTGGAAAGGCTGCTATAGCAGTATTGGGGTCGATCTGCATAGCACAAAAAAAGTAAATCAGGAGCTGAGCTGGAAGGCTATTTAATTTAATAAAATATTATACATTATCAATTTCTATCAGCTCTCATTGTGTCAATATTACTAGGGATGCTAGGATAACGCAAACGTTATATACAAAATAATTAGGCCTATATACAATGATACCGATCTTTTTTATGATGGCAGTATTACTATCAAACCTAACTATTCAATTCACGGGTCAAAGAAAAAAAACATGCTGCCATGATTGCTGATTACAAAATAACAAAACATAGCTGACAAGTCAAGTTTAAAATAACAACTCATTTACTGCGCGAGGCCCAGTCACACTGACCGCCATTTTGTTTACACAGCCAGCTGTGTAAAAACGACACTCACGCTGCCTACCAAAAAACTCGGACGCCAAGAAATTGAGACGATTATATCAAGTGCTTATGAGAACTAGGCCATTCTCAGCAGGCGTAAACTGTGATCGTATTGGAACTATTACATTTAAAAATGGAGGTCACTGTGTCAGAGCCTTGCGATGTCATCAGGGTAACTTGGTGCCAGGATGAAGAGCGAAATCTGCCGTGCAAAGTCAAAAGGCTGCTTTTTGGCTTTACAAGTCAACATATACGCCCTTTTGGCTTTGCAGAGAAGACATACATCGCAACAAAGACATCTTCCTGGAATCTTCGCAGCGACTGTCATTATAAGATCACAAACCGCTACCCAATATTGATTAAGTGCTGGCCCACCGTCTTCAGTGCTGAGACAGCATTAACTAAACATGGGTCAACGTCTTGTATTTAAAATCAGTAGGTCTTATATACAAGCAATTTATCAAGAACTATCAAGACATCTCATACATATAGATTAAAGGTCTGCAACATAGTAATATTTATTACCGGTAGTAATTTAGCATGCAACTGGGACTTTACCACTTTTACTCACTTTTCTAGATGGCTGGATTATAAACCTGTTAACCGCTCAACCAGATGATGTAGAAATATCAAAGTATTGGTGAAAATTTTCTTGATTAAACAAATTACATAAATTGGTGAGTAGAAAAATATATTACGTCAGGGGATTCAAACTATTCAGCTAGCACTGTCCGTGTTGGCAGAAAGACTGAGCGAAATGAATGAGCTAGATCTGTAAACTTGTGATGCGGGCCGCCTTATCGTTTTAATGACCCAGCAGAACCAACATTGATTCAACGTATTGTGTCTGCTAGGGACGTTAATAAGTATTATAGTCATTACCAGGACTGTTTTTCTATTGTGTTTACTGGGCATTTTCTGGCATAAGACAGTCTTGATTTAATTCATATAGCATTATTAAATTTGACCTAGGTATTATTAGACGCCCAGACTGTTAGTTCTCGAACCCCCACGACCCAAAACCCACACCCTCGACCTGGGAATCAGAGGGGTTAAGTGATTGCTTTAACCCCCTCGACTTGGGAATCAGAGGGGGTTTAAGTAATTACTCACCCCCCCCCCCCATTGTTTGCAGTGTGAGCAGCTCAGTCACTTGAACAGGTCACCCGCCTTAAACACACATACAACTCCGTGGCGGCTCGAGAGAGGGCCCAACATTAAACAGACATAATTTGAATGCATCCTTTTTTTATGGGATATGATATTGACCCAGCATTAATTTTAATGCTGAGCAATACTATAAATTATATTTTATTCTCTTGATTTGTTTATGCTTTGTTATAAGTCTTTGAATATTAGTTTGATGATGAATGTGAAACACATGTATATATATTTAAACATGGATATAAAAATGATAAATAATTAAATATAAATAGTACATTAAAAAATGTCGATTTCAAATTAAAATAAAATTATTATTAATTTATAGAATAAGCAATTATATTGTACATACCAAATATGTTTTAAAGACTGGGAAGCATCAAGAATCAAGTTAATGTGATGAAGCACGTCTCACCAGCAACCACTATTTTTCTAAATGACACCAGGTTTACTTTTATTATCAGTTTCTATGCGCACACAAGCCCTCTCAAATAAGTTTATTATTTCTCATATGGGTTTAATGGTAGGCTAGACACATGGCAGGGGTTCTGGTAACGACCATGCCCAATAATCAGCTCAGAACACTGGTATTATTAAAAAGAAGCCTCGTAGGGCTTATTAGAAATTAGCATTTTCGGGCTACGCCCTCAGTGGCTTTTTTCTAATAATGCTGTGTTCCTCACTAATAATACGATTATCTAATACACAACTAGTCATAATGCTGGCAGTCGGTAATCTATAATATGGATGATGCGATACCCTATTGTTTTCAGTCCCCCTCCAAGGTCTCGCATCATACATTGTATTTCTCTCATGAATGAAATCATTCTATAAAAACAGTTTTTACACATACAACTATACAACATGATACCTCGAAAAATTACTGTAGTTGTTGGGGTCATCGCAATAGCTTACTGTCTGTAATGATAGTGAGATCATCATTGTGCGCAATGTTTACAGCACAGTAAGCTTTTCTGATTTTACACAGACTTACATTTAAACTGTTCCTTGACATATGACATATCACATGGCCTCGAATATGTCTGCTGGTTGTGTTGTGTACAGATGATTCTCTCTGGCTGTGCACCCACTTTGTGGTAAGTTAATGTGAAAACCTAGACGTAAAAACTAATATGTCAAATTTTACTAGTTTAACACAGTGCATGATAAGCCCCCAGGGATGGGGTGGGGCAGTGTACGGCTGTAACAACATTGGGGTCTTGCCAGCATTTCCAACCAGCTTACAACCAATTCTAGTGTACGGTAAGCGACACTACTACTACTCATTTGTCTAAAGAAATGGCAATATTATTTTCAGCAAAACTGAATACTCAGTTGAGTGAAATTTACGATCAGCTGCCTGTAATGGATTTCCAATTTGTTTTGCTGATGCATTAGGAGTTGAAGCATTGAAATATTTCACAACATGTCTCTTTTAGGATTTCTTTTAGAAATTCTGTGGATCCCAGATAAAATGTGATTAACAAAGTGTTTATATTTGCAGATTGGAAGAAATCATTCAAGACTGGCTGCATGTAAAGGGAATAACTATTAACTGGTAATTTTACAAAAAAAACTGGATATTATTTATTTTGCGCCCATTTTGATTTTTTTAATAAAAGCGCTGTATCAGTTTTATTTCAATTTTCTGAGTGTAGGCCTATTCATTATAGAAACTTGGGTGTCAAACCTTAAGTTCATCAATTTAATAAATGATTACGATATTGGTCCTGAAATAAACTAGTTAAATATGCATATATTAAAAAATGCCATCAGCCATCTGCATTTTTGAAAAAAAATTCAGATATTTTGCTTGACATTGTTATTATGCTCGAAAATTGCAAAGATTACCAGAATTTGAGAGTTATTGTTGATTGAAGGTTGACACTTTTGATATATATAATTTACCTCATTATACGCTAATAATGCTGATTAAAAATTAGCTAAGCATATGCAATTAGCATCCGTCATTTTCAGACTCCTTGGATCATATAAATAATATTTATATCAAAAAACCTTGCAGTAAAAGACATGTTGGGTTATTACATTATTATTACATTACTTCAATGAGATTGACAAATGGACTAATTAAATATACAAATTCAAAATGGCGGATGCCAGCCATTTTAAATTTATCAAAATGTTTATACTATGTTTGGCATTTTTATTATGCCTGAAAAAAGCAAAGTTAACCAGAATTTGTATGTTTGTGTTTATTGGGGGTTCCGATAAAGGTGGGTTAAAAATTCACCTCATTAAATATGCTAATAATGCTAATTAAAAAAATGCTCAACTTATAAAATTTAGCATCCGGCATTTTCTGACTCCTTGGATCATATAGATAATATTTCCATAAAAAACATTGCTGTAGAAGACATTTTGAGCTTAGTACATTATGTGAATGGGAGTGGCAAATACAAGCACAGCATAAAATGGGGACATAAAAGTCAACTTTCTATGTGCAGTGAAATTGCAAGTATAACAAAATCTCACCAAGCGTGAACTTATTGACTGCCATCAGCTGTACACATAAATATAGGCTACATACAGAACAAACCTCAGCTTTAGGATCACGGAAGGTTATTTATATTTTATCATCATTACTAAACCATGTAAATGGGTGCACCCCATCAGGTTCATACATTACAATGCCCCAAAATAAAGGTAGGAAATGTGTCATACCTCTTCTTCATGGGATTTTCACTGGAAAATCCATTTAAAGTATTAGTTTGGTAATTCAAGGTCACGTGGAAGGTCAATTTCAACTCAAGGTCATATAAAAGTCAATCCCAAGGTCAAAAATTTGAAAATATGATTTTTAACAAACACAAATAGCAGAAGAAGTGTAGTACGTCGTTTTGATGTCATTTTGACTGAATAATCAATTTATGTTACTATTTTTATGGTAAAAGGTAATTTTCACGGTCATTGAGTCAATTTCAATGTCGGGCAAGCGAAAACATAATTTTAAACAAATAAAGCAAGAAAAACGTGTAATACCTTTTTTTCGTGTGATTTTGTCTGAAAAATCCTTTTCTGGTATTTTTTTGTTGATTTTAGATGATCCTCTAGCTCAAAAGGTCAATTGCAAGGTCAAATGTGATTTTAACATATATGCTACAAATTGTAGCATGTATAATACATTGTTTTGGTGCGATTTTAATTGGATAATCTAATTCTAGTAGGGTTTTAATGATTCAACATCAGCAAAGTGAAATGATCAGGCGACAAAAAGTAAATAAAGGGTGGTGGAGAGGTGTTAAAAAGCAGCAGGAAAGCGATAAAGGTCAATAGAGATGCGTTACAAGGCGACAGGGAGACGTTAAATGACAATGGGAGCCGTTAAAGGCGGCGACGAGATGCTAATTAAAAAACATTGCTGTAGAAGACATTTTGAGCTTAGTACATTATGTGAATGGGAGTGGCAAATACAAGCACAGCATAAAATGGGGACATAAAAGTCAACTTTCTATGTGCAGTGAAATTGCAAGTATAACAAAATCTCACCAAGCGTGAACTTATTGACTGCCATCAGCTGTACACATAAATATAGGCTACATACAGAACAAACCTCAGCTTTAGGATCACGGAAGGTTATTTATATTTTATCATCATTACTAAACCATGTAAATGGGTGCACCCCATCAGGTTCATACATTACAATGCCCCAAAATAAAGGTAGGAAATGTGTCATACCTCTTCTTCATGGGATTTTCACTGGAAAATCCATTTAAAGTATTAGTTTGGTAATTCAAGGTCACGTGGAAGGTCAATTTCAACTCAAGGTCATATAAAAGTCAATCCCAAGGTCAAAAATTTGAAAATATGATTTTTAACAAACACAAATAGCAGAAGAAGTGTAGTACGTCGTTTTGATGTCATTTTGACTGAATAATCAATTTCTGTTACTATTTTTATGGTAAAAGGTAATTTTCACGGTCATTGAGTCAATTTCAATGTCGGGCAAGCGAAAACATAATTTTAAACAAATAAAGCAAGAAAAACGTGTAATACCTTTTTTTCGTGTGATTTTGTCTGAAAAATCCTTTTCTGGTATTTTTTTGTTGATTTTAGATGATCCTCTAGCTCAAAAGGTCAATTGCAAGGTCAAATGTGATTTTAACATATATGCTACAAATTGTAGCATGTATAATACATTGTTTTGGTGCGATTTTAATTGGATAATCTAATTCTAGTAGGGTTTTAATGATTCAACATCAGCAAAGTGAAATGATCAGGCGACAAAAAGTAAATAAAGGGTGGTGGAGAGGTGTTAAAAAGCAGCAGGAAAGCGATAAAGGTCAATAGAGATGCGTTACAAGGCGACAGGGAGACGTTAAATGACAATGGGAGCCGTTAAAGGCGGCGACGAGATGCTAATTGTCGACCCAGTGGCCCCAAAGGGCGACGGGAAGGGATTAAAGGGCAATGAGGGGGTATTAAAGGGCTATGAGGAGGCATTGAAGGTCAATGAGGAGACGTTAAAGGACAACGAGGAGGCGCTAAGGGGCAAAGATGAGGCGTTAGTGTGCGATGGGACTCGCCAAAAGGTAGTGGGGGGCATTAAAGGGCTATGGAACAGCGTTCGAAGGTGATGAAGAAGCGCTAAATAACAATAGAAGTACGTTACCGGGCGATGGGGAGGCGTTAAAAGGAGATGGATAGATGTTTAAGGGCGAGGAGAAGGCGCTCAAAACAACAAAGGGAGTTGCTCAAGGGTGACGAAGAAGCGTTAAATGTCAACTGAGAAAGGTCAAAGAGCGATGAAAAGATCCTAAGAGGCAAAGAAAAAGAGTTAAAGGTCGATGGAGATGCATTAAAGGGCGATAGAGAGGCGTTAAATGACAATGGGAAGGCGGTAAACGCGATGAGGAGGCGCTAAAAGGCGATCATGAAGCGTTAAATGGTGATGGTAAAGCATTAAAGTCGATGGGGCATAGTTAAAGGGGTATGTTTGGTATGCATTTAAGGGTGAGGAAAAGGTGTCAAGGAAAACGGAGAGGTGCAAATGATGATGGAGAGGCATGAAAGAAGGACGGGATGGCTTCAAGTAATGATGGAGAGGCACTAAAGGATGACTGAAGCATTGAAGGGCAATAAGGACGCGCCGCATAGGGGTAAGATTGCGTTGAGAAGGCGTTAAAATTAGATGGGGAGGCGTTAAATCTCCACAAGAGTGCAGCAGCAATTTATTGTGGTAGTGAATGGGTTACATGGCGACGGAGAGGCGTTAAAGGGTTATGGAGATATATGTTCAGGGCGAAGAAGGGTCGTCAAAGAGCGACGGAAAGGCCTTTAATAACAATGAAGAGGTGTTAAACTAAAAGTGCTTTCAGAGCAAAGAAGAGGCGTTTCAGGGCAATGAAAAGGTCTTCAATTGCACCGAAGACGCGTTAAACTAAAAGCCCTGCCGAAACGCATATAGGACGACGACAACAAAAATAAGTTAACGTGTGCCGCCACGGGAGTGTGTTTCCATCACCCTTCAATGCTTATCCATTGCCCGTTAACGCATTCTCATTGTCATTTATTGTTTCCTAGTAGCCTTTTAACACCTCTCCATAGCCCTTTAACGCCTCCTCATTGCCCTTTTATATGCCTTCTCATTGCCCTTCAGTGCCTTCTCATTATCCCACAATATCTTCTCATTACCCTTTAATGCCACCTCATCAACATTTAAAGTTTTCCATCACTCTCCAATGCATCTCCGTTTTTCTTTAAGGTCTTCTTGTCGCATGATCTTTTCACCATGAGTATGTTTAAGCATTTAAACCCAACAGAATTAGATCACCCAATCAAAATCACATCTTAGCTAAGTATTATACGTTCTCAAAAGTTTAGCATATATGCCAAAAATCATATTAAGCCTTGAAATTGACCTTTTGACACAAAGAGTGACGACCTCAAATGACCAAGATAATACAACAAATGAATTTTTCAGTCAAAACCACACGAAAAAGAGGTATTACACATGCTCTTAGCTTTATCGGTTAAAAAGCATATTTTCCTTCACTTGACCTTGAGATTGACCTTTTGACCTCGAAGATAACCCTTAGTCATCAAAAAGAAATAGTTTATTTAATCAAAATGACACAAAATCACATAAAAAAGACGTATTACACTCTTTACTCTCTTTTATAAAATCAATGTGTTTTACATTTTGACCTTGACATTGACCTTACGACCTTAAATATGCTCCTATCGTTATTTTAAAAAATGATCTTTTCGCTTACTTGACCTTGAAATTGACGTTTTGGCCTTGAAGATGACCTTGAATAATTGAAATAATTTCAAAAATGGATTGCCCAGTCAAAATCACATTAAAATGAGATATTGCACTGGTTCCTAGCTTCATTTGTTGTGATATCATATTTGACCTTGAAATTGACCTTTGACCTTGATTATACAAAAATGATCCAACTTTCCAAGCTGGCACTCATCGGAGTCAATATTGTGGGAGCCTCCGTGACCGAGAGGTAGCGTTCTCGACCTCAGACCGCCAGGGCTCGAATTTCGAATCCTGTGTCTGGAGGACAGTGTCATCTCATTCATCTCACCATCCTCAGGAGGTTCTCCTGGCCCAGTTTAGCCTATATGTGCACAAAGGTGGCCTAAAGCTCGATTCATTACATTTTTTTTTGGGCATTCATCGGATTTGAATTCAGCACACAAAAATCGATAAGAAACATAAAAAAAAACATTGTATAATATGTAACAAAACAAGGTTAGGTCATTTTTATATAAGCCCTAGCTCGGACTACATATGTGCCTACATGTTTGATACCTTAGTACAGCCTGTATGCACACCTCATATTTGACAGACAACTGGATTCTAAACTTTTCACCCTTATATATTTATCATTTGTTCAATCAACTCGAGCAAGCCAGTGTCTACAAATAAAATTACGTACAATTAGTATAATTTAAAGCGAGTTTACATTTAAAACGACACAATCAGACTAAAATCAACAAAATTTCAGTATTTTTTTTGGACTTGCATGTCCAAAATAAGAAATACGGGAATTTTATCTTTATAACTCGCTCAACTATTAAATGCGCAGCACAAAAAATACAAAAAGCGTACGCAGTTCTAGTCAATGGACATGTTTACATCATATGGTCATATTAAGAAGCCCCAAAATATACACATTTTTTGCTGATATTATCCTGATTGTGGCGCTCAATATACAATATTCCTTCTATTCGCGTTACAAACACCAAATTCCTCTCCATAGTAAACTAAGCATGTTAGGAAAATAATAAGAGCTTTTTGGATGAGGCCTACAATTCTTTTCTTTTCACTGTCGTTTAATGCAGCAGCGCACAAGTTGATCCCTGTAAAGGAGCATAATTGGATGTACTTTAACCATTGTCCTGCTGGACCCGGATATATACGTTTTCAAGAAAGTTTCAACCCAAATAAAATGCCACTGAAATTGATAAAATATTCAGTGGTAGATGCTTAGCTAATCAAATATTTCAATTTGGGAGATGTTTATTTTTCATAAATAGAATCATTGGTTTGAAGGTAGAACTAGTACGCTCTGCCTAACTTTGAATCAGTACCAGTTCAACGCCTCGTGTTTGCATGATTGTACATGTGTGTACATGAAGACCTGCATGTGAACCCAGTTAATCATACTAATCATGCTAATGTGTGACGAGTTATGCTTTAGTGAAAACGAAGTAAACTATAAATAATTTTAACTGCTTAAAAGCATATTCAATGAACCAGTAAAACATATTGACCTGAAATGGTATCAACGGGTTGTCTGCGGCTTAGATAATTCAATAATATAACGCATTGCCACTGGGCTTTTTTCTTCAGTGTTTTGATCCTCGATAATGACACTTAAGGCGGCTCTCCTGTATGTGTTGATATTTAAATGTACTTTTTGAATACAACTTCCTATCTATCTATATGACTTGCTCAGCGAGGCGTGATTAGCAGATTAGGCCTATCCATATTATATACCATGTAAAGGAGTTTTAGCTGTACACCACCTGCCGTACTGATGGTAGAGAGTGAGAGTGAACGTATTGTCTGTACTTGTTACACATTCGTCTGATGATGTTTTATTTGCAGTCGCGAAAAATGCTGATATATTGCTTCACCTCTCACCGCCCATTTGTTTGTCTAATCACTTTTGTGTCTGTGCGTTCTCTCTGTCTATCATAGAGGCGGTCAAACACGAGACGTTGACCCAATGTCAGGCTATTGTTGGCCCATCGTCCACTTTGCTGAGCCATTATTAGCCCAGTATTGGGTTACTTTGTCGTGTTTGACGCCACGCTGAATGTGGGCCAGCATCACAGACGGTGGGCCAACATTAACCCAGCCTTGGCTTCAAGTAGTAGTTATGCCCATTTTAATAGGCCTAAAAGTCTGAAGAACAAACAAAAGACGGCAACCAGACATACTGGCACCTTAGAGTACGGGTACCCAACAAGCTTTAGTGTTGACTAACGTTGGTCCATTGTCAACCGCGTTGGCTCAGAATTAGCCCAATATTGTTTCAACGTCTAGTTTTTGCTGGGTATAATGAAGGCAGATGTCACAACATGGTTATACTTCATGCGGGGCCACTGGCGACGACGTTGGTCTAACATTAAAACAACATAGGGTCAACGCTTGTTCAATCTGAGCCACTCTCCAGAAATCACAATAGTCAGGCAGTTAAGCACTGAAATATCATTGAATTGTTCATATTGTGATAGAAGTATGAAATTTGGTGCACTGATACTTCAATATATGTAGAATCCAACAAGATCAAGCCCCAAGCCAAATTTTCACCGCTTCATGGGAAAAGTCGCAATTTATCGCCGCGATTAGCGAAAAATAAAAATTATGATGTAACTTTTTTTCAATAGATGGTAGCCTCATAACGAATATGTCTAGCCCCATGTTTCAAGGGTCTAGCATTTCAATAAAACCCTTTGTGTACAAGAAAAATACATATTTCACTTCATAATAATAAAAATGCTGAAATTAGTTATGTTTTCGCTGACTTATTTCAGTTTGTTTCATGTTGTGGTAGATGGCGTAGTGGATGTAGTCATTAATCCAGGAGATATTCCCACAGACTATGGAGTCTGATGTTACTACAGCCGGCTCGAGAACAGACCATCCCAGACCATCCCAGAATGCTGATGCCATTCACTTTGTATTTCATGTGAGAAAGTCACAACCGAGAAATTGATCTGCCCATCAAAATCCACAGCAGAAGACTACGACTCCGGGTATAGAAAGTTGGCCAGAAACATTTGTCGTTTACAACAGTTGGATAATATGCCTATGGGCATTAATGTATCATGGCTCGATGATGTTCGGGGTGTTGCAGACACATTACTTGTGAATAACGGTTAATGACACAAGTCATGTATTACAAAGTTTTCGGATCTTAAAGTAGAACGAGCAGTGAAACGAAAATCAGATGAAGATGCTGAAGGAGTGAGTCCTGTAAAAACTAGATCCAGTTTAGGTATTGTAGGTAATGAAGCAGATGCAGAACAATTACGATGTTTCTTTTGTGAAAAATCAGGAGGCTCATTGCACAGAGCTTCCAGTTTTAATTTGGATCGGGATGTCAGATGGTGTGCATTGGAACTGCAAGATTGTAAGTTACTAGCTGAACTGTCGCTCTGTGACATGCCTGCGATTGATGCGTATTATCACAACATGTGTTTGGTAGCCTTATATAACAGAGCGAGGAGTGTGAAGAAATCACCAGATTGATCAAGTTTCAAAGGAAGCCATTGCTTTTGCAGAGTTAGTGAGCTAGAAGAAGCAAGACATTCAAAAACTATATCTACATTCAAATCGTCCGAACTGGTGAAACTTTACACTTCTAGGTTGCAACAGCAAATGCTTCTAAAAGAGTAAATTCTACAAGGCTGAAAGAACGATTACTTTCCCATGTTTCAGACTTAATGAATTTTATTGAAGGTGGAGATGTAAGTCTAGCGTTTGAAGGTGATATTGGTGCGGCATTCCAATTTGCGAGAGAAAACAGCTCCGATGGAGAGGCTATATACCTCGCTGGCATATCACTTGCACAACTGTTGATGTTTAATAACACTGAACATGCTAGAGCTATATCATCTGCAACCATTCGACATAACCAAGCCAAAGAAACTCCCCTCGCCATCTACATAGCATTGGTCATCTATGCTGAAACACGAAAGATAACTCTTATTGATAAATTTCACCAACTTGGCTTGTGCATATCGTATGACAGGGTTCTATAGATCTCTACAGATATGGCCAACAGGGTCTGCCAATTGAGCGAACAAGAAGGTGTGGTATGTCCAATGAAGCTTAGAAAATATATATTTACAACTGGGAATGTAGACAACATAGATCCCAACCCTAGTTTAAGAACTGCTAATGATTCATTTCACGGCACTGCCATTTCTTTGACCCAGCATCCAAGTAAAGATTTAGATGGGGTTGACCGAAGTTCTGTGATTCAGGGTCTACCTACTCATAAACAAAAGAAGATATCTGAACGGCCAATCTCTTATACCAATATTCACCCTGTATCACTTCCAAAGATAGACGACTACGTACCAGCGGGCAACAGGCCACTAAAACCGTCTGCTAGTTTGATCAACGAGGCTATGGAATCCGCAAAAACTGGATGGAAACAGCACAATAGCTTACATCTTTATTTCATGAAAATGCACAAACAGGGTCCATGATTATCCATCCAATGAAAATGGTGAAAGCAGCAGCAGGTCATGTAAACCCAGGCCAAGTACCTATCATTGCCATGGCCAGCTTCTCTTTGCCCTCGGTAAACAGTTATAATGTCAGATATATATGGTGAGGACAGATATATTGTTATGATGGGCAGTTTACACATCGAGATTGCTTCATTGAATATGATTGGCCAGTGGCTGACAATTAGTGGGTGGGAATGTGTATTAGTTCAGGCAGACATCACAATCCCTGGAAGGGCAAATGCAATCTTAAAAGCATCACATGTAACTCGCTCACGTTATACACATCAAATTACAGCTTGTGCACTGCATGTCCTCCAACGAAAAGCATATGAAGCTGACAGTAGCTTTACTGATCAACAAATAGAGTTTAAAGACTGGGTAGAAGAAAAATCTGAGAAGTATCCACAATTTAAATTTTGGTCAATTGCTTTGAAATTGGAGCTTGCTGTCTTGCAGCTAGTGAAATCACTTAGAGAGGGAAACTGCTTTGTATATTCAAATCCTTGGTCAACTGTCGCCCTGGATGTTCGCTCTTGACCATTTCAATTATGCCAGGTGGCTTCCCGACCACATCCAGGATATGATTTATCTGAAAGATATCCATCCTACCGTGCACAACGAATTCTAAGCCGGCAAGTCTGTTGTGCAAAAATCACGTCATGTATTCTCATTGCTAGCTCTGGACCAAAACCATGAGTAGGATTTTTTTTTTTATTAAAAGTGGTAGGGGGTACCAAAACCATGAGCAGGAAAACGAGATTAGTAAAGGTGGTGGAGGAGCGGTTGGTCTCACTGATAACCCAGCTGCTCTCAAGCACTGGATGGTGGCTCGATCAATCAAAGAGTGACATTTCAGACACCACAAACCGGTGATACTCGACACCACAAACAAACTCCAAGCACACAACGTGCTTTTGCGAATGATGTCATATCTTTAACCTCAGTCATAGAAGAAATGGGAAATCCCTTCACAGAAGACAACCTCGACTTTTTGGTATTAGATACCAAGGAAATTATGCCTAAAACTGTAGTAGACACAGTGAAATCAATAGAGATAATAGGACAGTAACAGTATAATTCGTATGGTGTTAATAGACTTGAAAAACACACAGTTGCAATAACGGACACAATCCATAGAAACAAATTTCCGCTATTTGGAACATCTTTAACTTCTCGTACCAGAAACCAGACTCATTTATCGTCTCTAAAAAGTGATTGCAATCTTTTCGCAAGATCATACATATAGCGTATCAATCAAGAGAGGGTAACCTTGAAGACTTTTTTTTGACATGAGAACCCGTCTTCTCCACCGCCCCTGTCTTCAATGGGAAAACGTAGTATTGGCCAAAAATCTGCGATGCTTCACTGCCTGGAGATTTATACCGCATATGATTCTCCAGATGTCGACATAAAAGTCATTGATGGTCCAGTATTAGTTAACAAGCAAAAACATTTAATGATTATAAAACAGATGTATTCCAACCATATATAGTAAGCCAAGCGAGTACAGTCAGACGACTTGACATTGTGTAGGATAAATATCTACCTGATAGTCTCAAACATAGCACAAGAGAAGCACAAGGTCAAGGTGTTCCTCGACGTATCTTACCAAACTGTACCATACCAGGAAATTTGAGCGGTTTCCTGCGCAACGAAAACAACAAGACCGAATTATTCACCTTTCTGGCTCCATGCGTAGCTGACATCCAAATTCAAGGAGTGCAGATAATCAGCTCTTGCAATGAAGACATAATCAGCTCTATGCCTGTTAATAAGAGTGGTATATCACCATGTAACCACGAAGAGGGCGATAGCATCGTTTTGCTTCATGCAGCTCACGCAATAAAGATGGGTTGTAGCAAAATTTTGATCAGAACTGTAGACACTGATGTAGTGGATCTGGCGGTGGCATATGCAGCAAAGATGGGCATCGAGGAGTCGTGGTTAGTATTTGGGGTAGGAAAAAATTTGCGATACATAGCAGCCCACATAATTGCCATTCATCTTGGCCCAGATATGTGTGCAGCGTTACCCTTTGTCCTGCTGTATCTGGGTGTGATACGGTGCTATCATCATTGGCACTCTAGTGATTAACTAGTTTTATTTTGATGCTCACGTCACCTGATTTTGTTAAATGTTACTCATTTAAATCATAGTTAGACATTTTGTACACGATACATTGACACAGCTGTTGATATTAACCCGTTGAACACGAGATTATTATGCTACTGCACTGTTTCTGAAACGAGATTATTTTATGACGTCATAGTTATCTCATGCAATCAGACCCGAGATCTCCGGGCCTCGTATCTGAATAGTCTCCCTAAATCACGGAGATCTCCGGGGCTCGTCACAAACGGGTTAAATCACAAATGTAATGACATTTATTATTTTTATTTGATGTTCTTCAAATACAACATACTGTACAAACATGCGGTGTAGACAGTAGTTTTTCGTCAATAACTTTAATTTTGACTGAGAAAATGGATTTAATTAATTTATTAAGAGTTATAAGATTTTTCAAAATTATATATCTCTTTATTATATCATGATTTTTATTGTTTTATTGTAATATTTGACCATACAAACATAGGTGTAGACACGATTTTATCTTTATTATCGTTAATTGTGACGAAGATAATGGATTTAAT
This sequence comes from Flabesymbios commensalis, assembly GCA_964017125.1. Classification (NCBI taxonomy): domain Eukaryota; kingdom Metazoa; phylum Annelida; class Polychaeta; order Terebellida; family Flabelligeridae; genus Flabesymbios; species Flabesymbios commensalis. The sequence continues at coordinate 26,094,397 of OZ024903.1, forward strand.
CCTTTTTCCTTTAATGGCGGAACTATTTCTTTAAATTTACATATATTTTTATTTTATTTGCTCACTATATTATGATTCTGACTGTTTCATTGTAATATTTGACCATACAATCATAGGTCCAGACACGTTTTTTTCTTTCATATCTCTAATATTGACGGAGATATAGGATTTAATCATTTTTTCACCAATGGCGGCACTAATTTTGCAAATTTACATCGATTTGTTTTAAGTTTGCAATAAATTATAATTCTGACTGTTTTATTGTAATATTTGACCATACAAACATAGGTGCAAACACACTTTTTTCTTTGTTATTCCAAATTTTTGAGGAGATAATGAGTTTAAACCATTTTCCGCTAATGGCGGCATTAATTATCTAAATTCCGATCTTTAAATTTCGAAATCGTCTTGGGGCTTGCTTTTATATGAATCTACATACCAAACTCTACACATGGGCGAAATTTGGCGCTTCTATCACATTTTGAACAATCTATCAGCTTATCTGCTTGACTACAATAGTGTAAAAGGAATCATAATTCTGAGAGTGATGTAGCTGCGTAATTAGGAATGACATCTAACACATTTTATGCTGAAGAATTATGTTCATTTGAACAGATAGTCTCTTACTTGTAGTTTCTTATATTTTCAAAACAATCCAAAATACTCCACAAAGGACACAGAACAATAATGTTTTGTATTTAAAGGGTTGAACGCAGCCCGGCAAACACGAGGCGTTGAACCAGTGCTGGTTTGATGTTGGACCAGCGTTGCATATTGTGGGCCAGCATTGGACCAGTATTGGGTCAACGTCGAGCTTGCTGGGAGTGTTGACAAGTGTTTCGCACCAAAACGGAATAATAAATTCCGATTAATACATAGTCTCCACCAAGAACTTTATATAAAGTTCTTGTCTATACTGTCCACATGAGCTATTTAATAACAATAATTGCAAAGGCCATCGACACTACATCTGTCAGCTGTCAACCCTTTATGGTTATGCTGCTGGAGGGAAGACATATCCAGTTTTTTGTTCACAAAAAACTAGACCCTTATAGTTTTTTTTTTGTTATTGGCGCGAATTTCAAATTCTGTGTCTGGGGGGCAGTGCCATGACATTCATCTCATCATCCTCAGGAGGTTATCCTGGCCCGGCTAAGCCTATATGTGCACAAAGGTGGTCTAAAACCCCATTTAATTGAAAATCAAAATGCAGAATTTTCTTTCATAAAAATAGCCACGTGATTGGCCATGTGTATTCCTTCGCCTGAGCATGTGGTTTAGAATATAAAGGCCACCACTTTTGTTGGGTATTGCCATATCGGCTAGATAATAAATCAAGTGAAATCCATGACTGTTCCTGAAGAACGCATTCTACAGTGTTATCAATCAGAGCAACTAGCTACTGTTGATCCACAGGCATTTGCATAGCCATTAATTTTGCAAGCGTTGTAATCAGTCAATGGTGTTCATGATACTTGCCAGTAGTGTAGTGTACCATAGAAATATAACAAGGTTTGAAACGGGTCCCCCATCCCTTCATGGCTTCATAGAGAGATCTATTGGTCGACAACCGCCATCAGCCTATGTTCTATATTAATAGTAACATTGCGTCATTTTCTTTCCTGGGGCTGATTGGTCAAGATAAGTGCCGTCATGAGACGACATAATAATATAGGCTCCAAAGGGTAACGTCATTTATGATTGCCTATTTTCAATTATCCCCATATAGTGCTATATATAAATGGAAAACATTAATGTTCAGTAGTGAAACTGGATAATTAACATATTTTGTGACCATAAAAAATCATCCTGGTTAGTCCAGTGGCTGGGGAGATTATGTGTGCATGAAAGGTGCAGAAAGTTTGGCATTCTTATTTGTTTATGTACCTATTGGAGGGCCAGAATCACTAGAGTGGACACCTGGGAGAGTGGCAGCAAGGGAGAAAATGCTGTTTGAACATATGTACCCCTCGGTAAAATGTTAATTTTTGCTATTTTCTTAAATAGTGTGTGATAGGTATGAAAAAAATATAGAAGTGCCCCAAAGCACCCTATCCACTACACATGGTTGCATGTACTGTTATTAGGTCCTTTTCTGTGAATATGTGCTTGCAAATTTTCAAGTGTCCTTTGTATGTCAAATATATTCATATGTTCCAGAAAGTTTACATTTTTCCCCGTTTTCTTGAAGGTAGATGATTAATATTTCTCCAAGGTAAAGCCATCCTATATAGAATGCTACCATAGAAGTTATTAAGAGCTATCTACTGTACAGACAAATAAATTAAATATTACATTACCCCCTTAAATTGGAATTAACGTCTTGTTCCGCGTTACTGCATTTATCTGCCTTGTATGTCTAGATGTATGTTAAATTTACAGGGATTTTCAGGTTGCGGGTTCCATTATAAATATCAAATTGGACACTAGGAGGATGTAATATTATTCAATAATATTTTTTTATTAAGGATATCACTGGACTTTTTATGTAAATATTGAATTATATATTTCAGATTTATTGCGATATTCATATACGTATATATTGCAATATTCAGCAATGTAGCTAGATACTACTGAAGCTTAGTTAAGATTTTCATTAGTTGAGATCAACATAATTTTTAAATACATAGAAAGATTATGTGTTTCCAGGATATCGAGCTTCAAAGGCAACTGAAAAGGGAAGGAATGCCTTATCTGCTGGAAGTCCAGCATTACCAGATAGACTATTGGAATTTTATTAGAAACAATTTTAAGGATGGATGTCCTTGGTATTTCACTCATAAAAAAACCCCAGGAAAGTATTGACACTGACATTAAGAAGTGCATAATATGTTAGATAGACACAAAGAAGGAGCCAAGCAGCTCCGAGAAAGGCCGTAAACGGATTTTGGAGGCAGCAACCATCAAAAAATACAAGCCGTTGAGAACTGTTGGCAATGAACCTGTCAGTTACCACACAGACACTCATTGTTATAAGACATATACACATCGGAAGGCGGTCAACAAGCACCGAAGGGCTTCATCTGTACCACCTGATCAAACTGAGAGATGTCCTGAAATCTCAAAGCGTAGCCGATCATTGTCAACAGCTCGTAACCCAGCGGGAGAGAAGGTTGATATATGTACAACACCATGTGTAATATGTGGTCAGGTAAAGTACCATGGAAGTACAAACAAGCATCGAATATGTGAATCTGGAAGGGCTCAACATTTCCTAGAGGTTACAGCATTTTTTCAAGTATACAACCTGCGACATACAAGACATTTATGGTATGTTTGGTGCAGACATATACTATCATCATGCTTGTTTCAGCAAATACAATAAACACTTTGAAAACAGCAGACGTCCAGTAGAGAGAAGCACACTGTCTACCAGAAAACAATTGCTGGATAGTGTATTTGAAGGCATTCATTATGGTCAAAGGTTACCCCTTAAGCGATATTCGTGATCGCTGTAACAACCTGTTATAAACTGACAAAGTTGATAATAGGCAATTGAAGGTACTTTTAACAGCAAAGTATGGATTCGATTTTCAAGGTCAGGTTCTAATAAGAAATCTGCTATGATCTACCTTGAGTTTACTGTATTCCTTCAGAACAAATGGCTGAAACTATTTGGGAGAATGATCCTATAAATGAATGTGCAACAATTCTGCGAAATTCACTACTGAGTGTGGATTTTGGTTTCAGGATAAATGTTGTGATGCACACAAACTATAGAAAGTGCGTGGAATAGAGTGCGTGTGCTGCTAAAGTTCTTTGGTGCCTTGTTTAATTTCAGTAATACAGATTTCAAGCACCCTGGTAGTCAAGCACAATCAAATGACCACGATACCAATGGAAACGAGATATATAATATCTCTGTCGAGAAGACGTAAAATGGTTGCACTGTTCCAAACACTCCATATGTTATCTATAATGGACACAAGAGAAGGCCAATGCATATCATGAATGCTCAGGCAATACATGATACATGCAAAAGCAGCACTCTCATCCAAAGTATCAATCATCTTGTTCTATGTATAGGGTATGATGAAGTACGGAGTTATCACACAAACATGGCAACTCTGACAGCATAAACATTATTTTCTCCCTTGCTCGCGGCCACTCTCCCAGATGTCCACCCTCGTGATTCTGGCCCTCCCAAAATTTACATAAACAAATAACCTTTCATGCACACATAATCTCCCCAGCTACTGGACTAGTTTAAAAAATAATCAAATAAATTGATATCCAGTAAGGTTGTAGTGATGTGTAACCAACTGGGGTAATGGATGTAAGCTATCATTGTTATGAGCCTTCATGTACACTTGCCACACAAACTAGAGACGTTAAACCAATGTTGATTCAACTTTGGGCTACCGCCTTTGACATCAGGTTTGTGGTTTGTGGTTTGTAGGTGTAGCACGTGGATGTAGATGTTTCCCTCTCGCTCATAGTACAGCAGCAGAGGGACCAAATTATCGAGGTACCTAAACCGGCGGTACAACATTTGTCCACATGTCTAGAATTGTTCTCAGGGATCTCTAGATACAGAATCTGGTTGATGACATTGCCGGAAATGGGGGCGGGCTGAGAATTTGGCACTTTTGTACACCTACCCGATTTTTAGAAAAAATATTTGCTAAAATATGATTTTTGCGTCATTCTCACTCTATTATAATGTTGGGCCATTTAAATGAAATATTTTTGGATTTATTTTTTCCTATTAATCAGGTCATATATCTGTGGAGATAAAATAGTAAAAGAAAATATAATTTTGCACTAGCATCCCACCTCGAAGAGCTATTTTGCATATTGTAGATATGATTTTTTTCAAAATTGTAATTTTTTTCCATTTTTTTGCCTATAGTTTATGACAACAGGTTCGCTTCTGCACGAACGTGAGCGGTACCATTTGGTTCGGATACATCCCTTAAGTCAGAATTAGGTAACCAATGCTTGATTTTTCAAGTAATTGATCATTATGGTCAATTTCAAAATGGCCGCCGTGAAATCCATGATTTCTCATGAAATATATTATCAAACACGGTTTTCTTAAATTTTACATCACAATCACAGTTTTAGTATTTATTCTTACATTTTAATGCGCGCTTAAGTATTTACAAATGCTGTAATGTGATATTTACCACTGAATCCAAGATGGCCGCCAGGAAATAGTGAAGAAAATTCTCAAAATTTCACTTTTTTGCTAATAGTTTATAAGCACAGGCTCTAATGGTGTACGATAACCTCCATGAGCGGTATCATTTCATTGAGAGACACGTACCCATGAACAAAAAGCAGGTGAATAATGATTGATGTGTAGAACAATTAATAATTATGGCCTATTTCAAAATAGTCGCGGTGAAATCAATTACCGGTAATTCTCATAAAATGCATTATTGAACATGTTTGTCACACAGTTATCTCACAGACACGATTTACCGGGTAAGTGTCTAATCTTACTTTTTAATCCTCACTATGTCCATTAAAAGTATTATAACTTGGGAAAAAAAGTAGAAATTCAAGATGGCCGCCGCAACATTGTCAAAATGTCGCACCATTTTACAAATAATTTATGAGCACACGCTCTATTCTATATCTGTATGAAAACCTCCATGAGCGGTATTATTTATTTCCGAGACGTCTCATGAGTCAAGATCAGGTTTTAATTGACTGATTTGTTAAGTAATTAATACTTATGGCCGATTACAAAATGGCCGCCATGAAATGAATGAATACTCCTAAAATGTTTTATTGAACATGTTGTGCATAGTATAATAGTCATTTAAAAACACGATCTTTGTATTTAGTTTTGCAATTTACTTTTTAGTGAATCCACTAAAAGTAATGTTAAGTACTTTAATCTAAAATGGCAACAGTGAAAATGACAAGAAAATATGCGTTTGTTCAGCTTTGGCCCCGGTGACCTAAAGCCTTGTCTCCTAAAAATAAACATTCAGTTCCCTTTAATTTTTGTAATTGTTAAACATGTACTACGTAATTATCATTATAGAAACACTGTTTTGGTGTTTACTCAAGAGATCACAGCCACCTTAAAAGTTATCTCAGCCACTATAAGGGTGACCTTGGCCACTAAAAAACTGGTATCAGCCACTGACAAAGTTATCTAAGCCACTACAAAGTGATCTTGGCCACTGCAGAAGTGATCACATTAACTTTAAAAGTTATCTCAGCCACTACAAAAGTTATCTTGGCCATTAAAGAAGCGATCACACCTACTTTGAAAATGATCTAAGCCAGAACAAAATTGATTTTGACGACTAGATAAGTGATCATAGGCACCTTAAAAGTTATCTAAGCCACTACAAAGTGATCTTAGCCACTGAAGAAGTGATCACAGCCACTTTAAAAATTATCTACACCACTACAAAAGTGATCTTGACCACCGAAGAAGTAATTACAACCACTTTAAAAGTTATCTCAGGCACCACAAAAGTGATCTTGGCCACTAAAGAAGCAATCACACCCACTTTGAAAATGATATAAGCCACTACAAAAGTGATCTTTACGACTAAATGAGTGATCACAGCCACTTTAAAAGTTATCTCAGCCATAGCAAAGGTGATCTTGGCCACTAACAAACTGGTGTCAGCCACTGAAAAAGTTATCTGAGCCATCACAAAGTGATCTTGGCCACTGAAGAAGTGATCACAGCCACTTTAAAAATTATCTAAACCACTACAAAAGTGATCTTGACCACTGATGAAGTGATTACAGCCATTCTAGAAGTCATCTCAGCCACTACAAAAGTGATCTTTGCCACCGAATAAATGATTAGAACCACTTTAAAAGTTATATCAGCCACTATAAAAGTGATCTTGACCACCGAAGAAGTGATCACAGCGATTTTAAAAGTTATCTCAGCAACTACAAAAGTGATCTTGGCCAGTAAAGAAGTGATAACAGCCACCTTGAAAATTATGTAAGCCACTACAAAAGTGACATTTGTTGCTGTACTATATATCCAAAATAAGAAATATGGGGATTTCGACTCTATGTTTCGCTTAATTGGTAAATGCGCAGCACAAAAAAAAACTTTTGCAGTTCTAGTCTATGGACATGATTACATCATATGGTCATATTAAGAAGCCAAAGGGAAATTACCCTTTTTTGATGATTTTAGCCTGATTGTGTCGCTTTAAGATATTACATCAAACCGTGTTTATGATATGACTATTAGGTAGACAATGTTCAATAATGCATTTATTTAATGGCGGCCATTTTGAAATCGCCACAATGATTATTTACTTGATAAATCAAGAATTAATCACCTGATTTTGACCTAATATATGCTTCTAAACCAAATAATACCGCTCACTGAGATTTTCGTACAGAGCAGAACGTGTGCTCATGAACTATTTTCAAAAGTTTCGGAAATATTATTTGCCATTTTTACGGCGGCCATCTTGGATTGGTTCTTAAATAACATATTCTAGCAGTTAAAATATACATATATATATTCAGTGGTTTCATTCACCTTTAAAATATAAGAATAGACACAAAAACCGTGTTTCTGAGATAATAATTAAGCAAACCATGTTGAATTATGCATATGAAGATTAAGCATTGATTTCACCGTCGCCATTTCAAAATTGGCCATATTGATTAATTCCTCTACAAATCAAATAATCATATGATTTTCCCTCAAGGGTTGTCTCTGAACCAAATGACACCGATCGTGGGGGTTTTCTTACATGATAAAACATGTGCTTCGCAAATATTTCCAAGAAAATGTTAAATTTTGAACATTTCTTGATCATTTCTGGCAGCCATCTTCGATTGAGTCTTAAATATCACATCCCAGCATTTGTAAATACTTGAACGAGTGATAAAATTTAAGATTAGACACTCAAACCGTGCTTGTGATGCGAAATTTAAGAAAACCATGTTCAATAATACATTTCGGGAAAAACCATGGATTTTACGGCGGCCATTTTGAAATTAGCCATAATGAACAATTACTGGACGAATCAAGCAGTGGTAACCTAATTCTGACTTAAGTGAAATCGTACCGCTTATGGAGACTTTCTTGCAGAAACGAACCTGCTGTTCTAAACTATATGCAAAAAAATGAAAAAAAAATGAAAATTTTGAAAAATTGCATTTTGCGACATATTTACAATATCCAAAATAGCCCTTAGAAATACGTCAAACTGCCATCTTAAATTTTTCTACCATCCAAAAAAACGCCCACTGAATAATTCTAAGCTGTATGTTTTGGCAGCTAAAAACGCTGTTGCAAAGTAATCAATTGAGTCACCAGAACAACAGGCAACAATTCAATTAACAATTGTTTTCCATATAAAATTCATTTTATATCAAACAATCTCACATGATATTTTATAAAACAATATCACATATTTTAGAAACATATTTAATCACCCTAAGCAAAATGATACATATTTAATCATCCCAAATAATAGTTATGATCGTCATTCTAAAAAACACAGGTGCTTTATAGCTGTATCCGATCCATCCCATTTATTTCATTAACAAAGAATGTCTCGTTTCTAACGTCTGTAGACGTCAAATTCAGACGTCTATAGACGGTTCACGCGCTAAAAGAACTTAAACAAATTATAATTGCCCTACACTCATACCATAGGTAGCCTACCCAAATGAAGCAGAACGATGTAACCAAGACATTAATCATTTTTTTCAATTTGAAATAATCATAAATATTTTCATTAGCTTTTTCTGCTTTATTTGCTTTATTTTTAATTCTTTCCGGGCAGGGACCGCCTTTAGACGTCTGACGTTTATATACGTTAGATCGGAAATGCATTATACATTTCTGGTTAGATTCAGACGTCTACAGACGGTCCCCGTGCTGAAAGGGTTAATACATCATTTATTATCTCAGATATTACTGTGCGTCATCAAAAGTAAATATTAATTCATCATTTATTATCAAAAAAATTTTTGCGCAGTATTGACTTTAATATTATTATTATGAATGTATCTTATGTAGGGCCTACTCACAAAATGTGTTGGACCAATAATCTGTTGGCCTCACAAAAATGCCTCGTGGGTTTACGGATGACAGCATATTAGGATAAATGATGTCACCATCAATGTAATGGTCATCATCCAGCTCAACAACGAATATGAATTTCCCTGTGTCTTCTTGCTATGTTGTGCAAAACACAGCAAGCCACAATTATTATAATCAATCTGGTGCTTAATTTGGTGCGGAGGCCAAAGTGCAAACATGCAAATCGTCCTAAAAAATGTTTTAAAACGCCAAACAATCACACTATAATGTTTCGGGTCATTAGATGAGACCGATTGTAATGCCGTTCATTATCTGTTGTTGGCCTAGCGATTGGCGTGAGGTACAGCAAGCCTGGGTACCCGGAATCCCCAAGCAACAGTCCTCTTGTACGCCCATCCTCATACATTGCTCCCGGGAAACACGACACTTTGCGCCGTTGATGAATAAATGTTGTGCCGTGGTCTTCGACGCTGGCAGGAACAATAAAGCAGCATTGGTGGGATGTATCGTGTTTGTTGGACGTGCCCATTGTCGGCGCTGAGGGGAATCACTGCAAGTGTACACAAATTGTATTATGCTTCACGGCGTTACAACACTGGTTTAGGATTTAACCGTATGGTTTATTAACACGATGCTAACCTTGCTTTTGGCATACAGGCTAATTATTTTTAAAACACTGTTTTACTTAACACTGTGTTAAGCCTAAACTTCGTGTTAGCTAAACTAGCTTCGGGCATACGGCCCTTAGTGTAGAAGTATTTAATTCGAAATAAACAATTCAGTGTGTAACAAGACCCGTCTTTTCATCCCTGAGAGATTAGGTTTACCCAGTGTGCAGTGGGCCCCTCGTCCTAAACTAAGCCTAAAATATGAGGAACATACTCCACTCATTGATGTAGTTGTTTTTGAAAATTAGAAATGCGAGCATATTTATTGTGCTAGTCGAATGGACCCAGTGTAATGTTTCTTTTGACAACCAATAAGAAACCTCGTTACATCATTCACGGGGTGCCCAAGGACACTTTAATTATCTTGCATACACCACAGCGGGCTGTATAACACTAGTTTTCCTTTATTTCGTCCACCACGGTGTATCGAAGGCACAAAATTAGCGGTTCCACGCCCCGTCACGGGACATGGAAGAAGATTTAACTGTTATTTGCCCCGTCACGGGTAATCCAACACACTTTTCTTGCCTTGTGTGCCCCGTGACGGGGCAAATAGACCCGGCCTAACATAAAAACATATCAGTTTCACTATAACACTGGCGCCACGTAACGGGGGGGGGGGGGGGGGTTGTTGCACGGTTAAATCCGTGCTTTTGTTGAATGTGATGCTGGTATTAAAATTGTCCACATTAATACACCCACATCAAAATACTATTTAGTCGACTGGCCCAGTCTGAGCCAGTGAGTTTTTATTGTTATAATGCCAAGGGCTGATCTAGGATTGCTTTAAACAGATATAATGCCTTATCAATGTGGAATTGTGTCAGCTATTTTGACTTTATGTGATTTGATGAACATTTTTTTTAAAGGCTAGTAGCAAACATGGTATTCTTTCTTTAAGGCTATGTTTGTTGGATTTCCAAAGGGACATAGCCCCTTTGGTGTAAATGATGCAGGTAAAATGGTGCGGTACCTGATTAATAAAGACACTTTACCTGGTTGACTTTGCATATTATCTATACCTATTATGTTGTGTGTATTACATGGGGTAATGTTAAACCTTTTGTTTACTATAGTCAGCAAACCATAAAGTTTCATATAAGGGGATTAGGCTCAAATTTACTTCATGATATATGATAACTTAAATAACATCATGATAATTATAATAATAATAGCTGGACCTTCAAAACAATTTTGTGTACATTTATTGGTATAGGACCTTCAAAGCATAATACCAGTTAATGTGCATATATTATATGCAAATTAAGTTTAACCTTTTAACCGCCAAGTGATTTTCATTCACTTCTTGCAAACGCAATTGACAACTGGAAGTGAGCGGAAATTATTCAGATTTACCGAAATAGAGGTCAATGATTTTGAAATCTTGCTGATTTATATCAACTGTTATTTTTGACATGCTGGTATGTAATGTGCCAAAAAAAATAATACAAATATAATCGTGACCGCCATGGACCAGAAAAGTAGGCCTACATCCATTTTAAAAGTCCATAAAGTTGACCAACACTTCATCACCAAAACGTGCTTATTGGTTGGAAAATGGAGGTTTAATTATCTGATTATCTCATATTGTTTAAAATACTTGAAAATATGATGAGTGTCCTACACCAGTAGTTCATATGTGTACAGTTTTAATAGGCGCTCGTGGTAAAGCCAATACACCAGCAAAAGTCGCTACACTGATCCAATGGTGATTTAATGCTGGCTCGTTGTCTACAACGCCGACCCAACATTAAACCTGCAGTGGGTTGACTTTTTATTCATATTGTTAATATTCTAAAAAAAAATTGTTTAATTTATATTTATGTGGTATGTTAGCATAATTGATGTACCTGGAATCTCACACATTTGGGTCACTTAGTCTGTGGTTCTACTCGACCTAGTTCAAAACTGATGTTCAGTGTAGATTTAATTACCATAGGCTAGAGCCTACTATACATTGATGAGTCTGCCTTGTTGCAAAATCAAAGGAAACAGTATATTGTTAATTTACCCTGGGCACACCCTAAGTACAGTATTGATCAATTCACTACTTTACCCAATTGTAGATCCGAAAATTCAAAACTAAAAACAATCAGTTGAATGTATTGTTATCAAGTCGGTTATAACCCTTACAGCGCGGTGATAAACTTTCGTTCTCAGAATCTGACGTCTGCAGACTTCATATTCTGACGGCTAAAGTCGATTCCCGCACTGCAGGAGTAAAATATGTTTATAATGGCCGTAGACCCAAAACATAGGTATTCAAATGAATCGGAAAGAGCTAACTAAGACATTTATGAGGTTTTCAAAAAAAATAAATATTTAGGCTCCATGGTTTTCACACAAAAATAATTCAGCGCTTTAAGGATTAGAAAAGGTCTTACATAAAGCAAGAGCACATGGCCAAATAACAAAATGTAAACATTTTGCACACGACACCACATGGCCTTTCTTGACACCATGACCACTCACATGCTAGGGGGATTTGCATGCTCGAGTGCGAGCTAATGCACTGGGTAAACAAATCATCACTGTTTTCCCGGATGAAGGTATTTTTACATACTTTTTATACTTTTTTTTGTAACTTTATTCGAGTAAAATGATGCTTTTTTTCTTGACGGAGTTGAAACTTTTTTCTATAAATCCAGTGTGGCAGCACTAGGTCTGTTCTAACAGTGAAAATGGTAGCTTCAACATGTTTCTCTGACTTTTTTGCAATTTAATAATATTATATGCTAAAAATAGCATCTATAATTGAATACTTCCGAAGAATAAAGAATAGAGAATAAAGTTGTGTGTTATATCTTTAATTCTGATTACGGAAACCCTTGTAATATGTCATTGGAAAGGTATTAATCTCTACATTTGCGTGAGCTAGCGGTAGTAACGTCAAAATAATCATATGGTGAATACAGCGCTCTTTTATGACGTCATAGTTTTTCGTATTTATTAGCTTACCTTGGGTTTATCCACCATTTATCACTAGGTGGATCTTCACGACTCGCTGAGCATACCCCAGTATACACAACACGTTGACCCAATGTTGCCCTTATGTTGGACCAGCGACAAAGACAACGTTAATGTAACATTGGCTCAACGTCTCATGTTTGCTAAGTCTGTCACCCATGCCCTCTGTTCAATGTCCCCAATATAACAAAAAATGCCTTATTAGGGCGAAATATGCTCTAGAATGCATTAATATGTGAGTCTTAGTTAAATTTTACAATTTCTCGAAGAGCATGCCTCCGACCCCTCTAGACAGTAATACAAGGAGGCTGACTGAGTCAGATGTATATTATAGGCGCCTCCTGTCAGTCAAATCTTAGATCCGTCAATTAATGCAAGAGCATTAGTGTTATGTCTAATACGATTTGAAGGCAACAAAAACATTAATTTATTTTCATTTGGCTTTCATACAATAAATTACCTCATTACTTGTGTATCTATAAGTAATAGATAGAGCGGCTGTTATACTCACTCTTGTTTCGCTGTTCTGGGGGGGGGGGGGAGCTATGTGATAAATCATTAGTTTAAACATATTTATTTCTCAATTGGAACAGTACCCAAAGGTAATACATTGTGGTTCCTCTCGAGGAGGCGATGTTTATCATGTTGATTTATAAACAAGAGCGTATCATCAGACAGGCACACACAGACAGACTCGTAGACCGCCTGATAAAGGTTGGCGGTGGCGTGACGAGGTGTGGGGTTCAGATCGGGAAGAATGGAAAGAAATAATGGTAAAAAAATAATGATAAATCTTGTTATTTGAAATTTGCTGACAAGAATCTTGTTGACAAAATGGAACCATTGGATTCTGTGATAGATTAAACCAAAAAAAATAAAACTTGAGCAAATAAATGGTTACTTTACGTAACCGAATATAGTGAAAGCTGTTTTTTTTCAGGAATTATAGCGGGCTTCTACCCGTACGAATGCTGAAACATCCTTAAAATCTACCTTGTGTCTTTTTTTAATTCAAGATGGCCGTCATCACGGTAACATCATTTTTTTCGAAAAACCAAAGATACACTCCATGCACTTCATCACTTTTACAATCTGAAAATAATTTATTTGTGTGTTTACCCAGGATTTGAGGTACGAGAAGAAATAATATCAGTTCTTGCCTTAATACATATCCAAGATCAACCACACGCTCTAATATTGTTATTCTGTCACGTGTGATGTCTCTCTCAAAAAAAGTAATACTACACATGGGTGGTAGGGATGGACACCATGTGTTGCTTGTTATGCGGTCACCATTCTAGGTCATTTTTTTCAAATTATCATTTTAAGTGGATTCGTTCAGAAGTACCACGATATTTACACCCACTGGCTATTCATAGTACTCACACCATGACTCCGCAAGCATCACTCACTTTTTTTCGAGCGAAGCCTATGTATTACAATCCTGTATTGCTTCAATTGGTCAATAAAATATGTTTTAAACTAAGTACCACGAGTACTATTAAATTCAGAAACCGTACAGTATTTCTAATAGTATTAATGTCTAATTATTCCTTTAGAACATTATATCACTCATATTGTATTAATCCTACCGATTTATTGTGACGCAGTAGAAGTCCCTGACCAGAATACTGTTATTTATTAGTAAAAATGAGTTATCATGGTTATTGTGACACACATATCACATGGCGTTAAAGGTCGCTAGGCATCAACATTCCAATTATAGGGTGGGCGGGAGCCCTAGGGTAGTGGTTAGCACCGCTGCCTTTCACGCCAGAATTCGGGGCTCGGTTCCCGGTCGCGGCGGTTTGAAAGAAACAAAAAATGTTTCTTCCCCATCCACGTGTGAAAGTCAGTATTGTGGGGAGCCTCCGTGACCGAGAGGTAGCGTGCTCGTCGTCAGACCGCCAGGACTCGAATTTCGAATCCTGTGTCTGGAGGACAGTGTCATCTCAATCATCTCACCATCCTCAGGATGTTCTCCTGGCCCAGTTTAGCTTTTATGTGCACAAAGGTGGCCTGAAGCCCGATTCATTTCATTTCATTTCCAATTGCAGGGTTTGACGAATTTAACCTGTTGTTAGCGCAGCCTGACCCGTCAGATTTTAAAGTGATGAGTCACATAATATCATGTTCTAACGATATACGCCATATTCTGAAAAAATAAAATGCCATATTCTGGCTTTATACTGCCGTATCCCGAAAATGCCACATGGTGACGCCATACTGCCATGTCCTTATATTACAATGCTATATTGGCACATTATTATGCCAGATCTTGATATTATAATGCCACATCCTTCTATTATGAGGCCATATTGTGTCATTAAGCTTCCAGATAGGCCAATATTATTGCCATATCGAGACGTTAAACGGCCGTAACCTGATAATATGATTCCACATATTGACTTTATAATAGCATAGCCTGACAGTCAAATGTGATATCCTGACATTAAAATTTAATTTACTTATATTAGAATGTCGTCCCCCGACCATACACTGCCATATAATGTTATATGATGATATTGTAATGCCACATCCTGACATAAAAGCTCCTCTAACCCTTGAATACATTTCAAGTCATAAATTTGCTTAAAAAAACTTTTGAAAAAATCATCGTCTGCGCAGTAAGGCTTATTTTATATGTAACTCCACTACATACTCGTTAGCTCGTTAGCTCGAGATGATTGATTAGGTTGTTTTGCCAGTTAAAGTTATTATATGGTCCGCGGGGACGAGATTTCACC
Organism: Flabesymbios commensalis; assembly: GCA_964017125.1. Lineage (NCBI taxonomy): Eukaryota > Metazoa > Annelida > Polychaeta > Terebellida > Flabelligeridae > Flabesymbios > Flabesymbios commensalis. The sequence goes on from OZ024903.1 coordinate 26,109,780, forward strand.
TGTGTAGAATGTCATCTATACAATTTGAAGGCGGCGGTAATATTTATTATTAAAAGTAAATTACATTAGAAATAGATCATGTATTTGAATTTGTAAGAAATAATAACCGGCGTCTTTCTCTTCTGTGAAAAATTTATTTAATATTGATAATAAATATTCATCTGTTTATTCAGCTCATACGAAAATTCTATTTTATCATATCATTAAAAATAATAATATTGTGTAAGATTTTCCTAGCACTCGCTGCGCGATGATAATTGGGTTTATTTTATCATTCTTTATGTCAGAATTTGTACGTAGGTATAATTCTATAGGCCTATGTTCACATCATGGTTGGACCATTCTACGGATATCTGGTTCAACATTAAACCAACATTAAACCAGTATAGTTTTGTTCGCTGGAAGTCGTTCATTTCTACTTAACTCGGGCGGGGACCCATAGGGTAGTGGTTAGCACCGCTGCCTTTCACGCCAGAGTTCGGGGTTCGGTTCCCGGTCTCGGCGGTTTAAAAAAAACAAAAAATGTTTCTTCCCCATCCACGTGTGAAAGTCAGTATTGCGGGGAGCCTCCGTGACCTAAAGGTAGCGTGCTGGGCCTCAGACAGCCAGGGCTCGAATTTCGAATCCTGCGTCTGGAGGAAAGTGTCATCTCATTCATCTCACCATCCTCAGGAGGTTCTTCTAGCCCAGTTTAGCCTATATGTGGACAAAGGTGGCCTAAAGCCCGATTCATTTCAACTCATACCTTTGCACACGTCACACACCTAACATGGCAGAGACAGAAGCAGACACATTAATGGGTTTATTTTTCTAGAGGTTGGCAGCCCTACAGATATTGTTGGCTACCTCTACAGTTAAAACTAATAATTATGTCATTATACCTGAAAAAGACCAAAACTAAATGACCAGGCGTCATGCTTGAGAGGTTGGAATCCGGGTCAGTTTTCCAAAACACGTCAATTGACAATAACCAAATATGTAGGTAGCTGTTAAAGACCATAACTTTACACTGGCATTACATTTCATTTGCGACAACCGGCGTTACGAAAATGTAACAGTTTTGCAAATGTTCGCGTTGCCTATCGCGCTCGCGTACGTGGTCGCGCTGGTACGTTTTGGCAATGATCAAATAATGTGTTTGAAAAACTGACGCGACGTCATTTGAAGCTGGCATCACGTCACCAATTCCAGCTACATAGAAATGATTGTATGTATGTGTAATACAGTTAATGATGGGAAAATATCACATTATATAATTATGTAGCAGGTAATTTATAAGATAAAGGTTAGATGTAATACAGTAAAATACTGTGACTTTTATCAGAAATATTACCTTTAGATTTTAGTTCATTTTAGTGTTGATATATGTTTTAAGTATTATTTAAGGCTCTCCGTATTTGCTATGGTACATGCTCTCGTCTCACTTTGGGTGACTAAGAAATGAACTATGCATGCTACGAGAATGGAAAAACAAATAAATTTAGTTTACGCTAAATTGCGTAATGCTATGTGGCGGTTTGTCCACCCCCCTTTTCCTGTGGAGGTAAATAAATGTGTTTATTATATACAGCGTGTATTGTGTTTATTAGTTTAGCTGGTTTAACAGGAAAACGAGCGGCAGTCGAGTTGTTAAAAATTGCTTTCTTGTGTTACTTGGAACAAAATTTAGGTGAACATAAAGAGCATTTCTGCGCAGCAGAAAATATTTTATGGCACTAAATTGATCAAATGTTGTTTTACCATAATTGTTCAGGTCTACTGGTGTAAATTATAAGCAGGCGTACTCAAGCAGCTTCTGGTTCATTCACCAGGGGGCGTTTGTGGACGATTTAATTATAGTTCTGGTTGATTCGCCAGCATCTGCACCAGTCCAGGCTCAATTTACGAAGAGCGTCACATGGCGAAGTGAAGATGATTCGCCAGGGGGCGTTTGAGTACGATTGTGACGTCACTGACTAATTAATTATTCAGTGACCCAGTTTTTCAGCGTCGTCAGCAGAAGTGTCTACTCAATTTCTTTGACAAACTTTGTTTGTTTTGTATCTTATTGGTATTTAATTTTCCCGCCTCCCTCCCCTTACTCCTTATTGTAAATATGTTAAAGGAGGAGGGCGGCGTGTCCACCCCCCCCTTTTCCTGTGGAGGTAAATAATTGATATTGTTTTGATTTGTTTGATAATCATATATTTTGCATTGATTACGGCTTTGATATGTTTCATAATCATATATTGTTTCATGGATTACGTCATAATAAAATGACCTTTTATCAAATCATATCATTGTCTAAATGTGTTTATTATATACAGCGTGTCTTGTGTTTATTAATTTAGCTGGTTTAACAGGAAAACGAGCGGCAGTCGAGTTGTTAAAAATTGCTTTCTTGTGTTACTTGGAACAAAATTTAGGTGAACATAAATACGTTTAAAATGACTTTGATTTTTCCTTTTTTTATTTTTAAGTCATATTTGACCGTGAAAAGGACTTTTTTGGGTGACCTTGACCTTGTACAAAACAAATCCCTCCCAAACGGGTTTTGAGTTTGAGAACAAAATGTTGTCAAAACCTTGCTCTGTGCCAAATTTGAAACTTGCATCAATCTGGGATACATAAATTGAAAATGACTATATTATATCTTTTTTTGTTACATTTTTATGTCATATTCAACATTAAAAAAATGACTTTTTCGGGTGACCTTGACCTTGAATCGTAAAATATTCTCCCCCAACAGATTCGTGAAAAAACGGGTTATTACATGATTCTTTGTGACTTTATTCGCAAAATTGTGAAATTCTCATTTCTCGATAGCGGCCAGTTTGGCGGCCATTTCGAATTTGCTCAACCGACGAGGTCTCGGTCTGAAATTTTTGGGCTTGAGACCAGAATGGTATTCAATATGTTGAAACCTTGCTCTATGCCAAATTTGGGACTTGTATCCATCTGAGGAACATCCGAGAGACTTGCCCACTGCACTAGCAAATCCTGCTTGTAACAAGACGCCTTGTTTATAGTATAATACATCCTGAAACTATTTTTGGTCACTGATTAAAGATCACGTTTTGAGATCGTCTTACAAAAGTCTTACATTTTGGCAAATATCACTTTTCTATATCTATATCTATTGATTTATCTATATCTATATAACTAGGCCTACAATAAGTAGCTACAAAAGAAAAAATTGTATACTAGTATCTTGCCGGGTATTTATTGTGAAAATGTGTGGCTCTCTGACATGTTTGTGTTTCATGTATTTTTTTTTCGATGAAAAACGGGGTGAATATGTATGCATTGCTGTGGCGCACCACCAAGATACTGCGCTATTACAAACCGGTCCCTGGGAAAAATGTATGACAAATCGGCGCAGTTGAATGAATGAATGCATGAAATTTTATATAGCGCATGTATCCAGCCGGAGGTTGTTCAGAGCGCTGAACATCAAGAGTAACTTAGCAGGGCTTGTTATCATTCAAATTCCAGCTCAGTCTCCTGGAAGATATACAGCTGAGCTGCCATTGAGGCTCATCAAGCTATTTTCATTCCAACCAAATTCTCCTTATGTGCCAAGTACTCACACATTGTGGATTTTCTGCGGTCTCGCTGGATGGAAACTGCGCCTACGTCCATTGAGGTCCTTTTACGTCCAACTCTAGGTCAGTCAGACGAGCCATCTGATTTACGTGGTTCTCCGAGCCCTACGAGTGTATACAGCACCTGGCAGTCACCAGGCGGTCACCCATCCAATTATGAACGTCGAGATAGAGCCAACCACGATGAGCGAAGGCCGTATTCTGTATATACAGTTACGTTTTAAAGCTTAGTTACCAGCTTCCATTCTTTCTGCGTAGATTTTTCTGTATTTTTTTATTTTTCATTTCTAGTCACCCCACCGTTCCTATTCATCCCATTTTATTGTTCAGTTGTTTGTTTTAAATGTACTTGTTTGTTCCTGTTCACCCCATGGTTGGGTTATGCCAACAAGGGACTACGATATGCAATGTTGATGTTCCTATTTACCCCTTTTTGGGGGTGACTCGGAACACGCAGTTTTTTTAATACCACCATAACACACCCGATGTGTATAGGCATAAATGTCCCGCGAAATTTTTGTAGGAAAATAGTTAAAACTCCCCACAAAGACGTACCCCTGGGACATGAGTTTATTTAACAAAAATTATGATGTAATATTTCAAGTAGACCCTCACAAGCAACAATTAGACGCGGCTTCATAAAACTTGGCACATACATGTAGTTGCATAACCCTCAGGGCTTTAATGTGAAATAGATGTAAGATGACGCCAAGGATATTTCAATGTCAATTCAAGGTCAAATAAACTTCTTTTTTTAATGTATGTAAATTGCAATGTTGATAACTTGCCGTCTACCGAGGATTTGCATTATTGCGAACTTGGACAAAGAAGGATTAAGCACAACTATATACATACACAGTCATATGCCAGAATCGTTATATTTAACATGATTAACACCAATCTACTGTATAACATGAGTAGTTGGACGAGCATTGCATCGAGCTAAACTAGAGTGCAAAGTCAGCAATTTGTTTTCTAAAATCCTATATCTGAATTATGCTTATAAATATACAAACGTTCCTAATACGATTACATTTAACATTTGACATTTAAACTGCGTGTGACAAAGAGATCCTAATGTGTAAAATGGCGGCCATCTCGACGATGTTCCACCGAGCTGATTTCTGGTATTTTCGTTTTGTGGGTTGCCAAGAGGCCAGAAAAAAATCAGCTTGGAGCACGCCCGCTCCCAACTCAATCCTCCAAAGTGGCTCTATACTCACCTCTTGTGGGACATCATGAAATTGATCGCACATTTCTATAGTGTATAGTATAGTTTTTTAGTGTAAAATTAGCTTTCAAAAGCATCAGCTGAATAAAATATGGCATAATAATGAGGGTAAGACGTTACATACGCATACATGAAGGACGTCCACTACCAGGATTGTTTTTAGAACATTTATTGTTCATCCATTTGCCTAGGCCTATACATTATCCTCAATATATAAAAAAACTAATAATTAAGCATATGAGCGGTTCAAATATTTTGATATATCCATCGTATTCATTACATGTAGACTTAGGTTGTGTAAATGTTATATGCAAACGTTAATTCTCCGAGTACGTTTAAATCACGCGACGGAAAAAATATTATTTATACATGTAGGAATAATCTGTTGTCTCAGAATCATTTATAATCAATTATTTCTACATCAAAATATACAAATTAATATACAAAGGATATACTTTATATACATAGTAGAATAGGAAATCAAGTGATGGCATGTGGACAAAACATGTATGTCATTTTTTGATATTGAACGTTATCTACATGTGTATATCGCATCTGATAAATGATCCACCTTTATAAATATCCAGTAATAATCGGTGAAAAAGTGACGTCACAACCATCACGACATGACGTCACAAATGCACGTTTTATGAAAAACTCGACCACTTGCCGCAAAAACTGTTCACGCTTCGTGAAACTAGACGTTCATACATTTCCAGCGATATATTATTTGTCTCTAGGAATTTAAGTGTCAACTAACTCCTTAAATAACGTCAATTTTCAGATTTCCCCCTCTACTATAAGACTCGGTAGTGTGTGTACTCCTCAAAATCCCCGCCCCAACTGCCTACGGTGGGGGATAATTAAAGATGACTATTTAGCGTGCTTCACGATTAAAGGGTTAAGTGTAACAGGTCTCTAATTTGTCACATCATGTCGATTTACGTTCATCATGTTCATTTACTGAAAGTTTCGCGCTTTTTTCTGTAAAATATAATGGCAACTGTCGATCCGGATCGCTGTTGATATTTCTGTGATATAGTATTTGTGTGGCGGCTTAAACATGTTAGTGATCGTAAGCAAAAGGTTTCCAACCTATACGCAGTCGGACAAATTTTATAAAAGGAATTACTTCACTTGGGGTATGGGAATTCATTTATTATACTTTAATCAATATAGTTTGCATACAAATTTGTCCCAGTAATCACTTCACTTCGGAGAAATTGCTTACTTTGTGTCAAGGTTTCTGAAGGGTTCTATAAAATCAGTTCAGAAAGTGACCTATCATATAACACCCTATGAATGCGTGAAAAGCCTGACAATTAAGGCAGTATCTAGATGATAACAATCTAATCATACATTGGCTTTGAGGAGAATCAGACGCATTTTGCCAGTCACACCTGCCACAAATGAAGGATTATGTTGTGGATATATTCTTCCGTTTTAGTAACAATACACCCGTATCTGGAGGTACATTATCTCAATTTATTGGTCTGTACTCGCTACAGACATGGTAGCATCAATGCGTCGGCTGTTTCATCCAAGATCTTGCTGGCTGAAAAGCCAGTCATATTATGTTTCTTCAGTTTGGTGTTAAACAACAATGGCTAGAAGGATTTGTTTGATGCTTTTGCATTTGTGGCTTGATTGTCATTCATGAGTCATGAATGTCCATCTACAATAATACGGCTTAGCAGCTGCTCCTTTTTTCAATTTGTCGAGAAGCTTGTACTTGCCATTACATGACAGCGATGCACCACTACCATCTGCTTGACATTCTAGTAATTAAAATGTGAAGAAGGATTGTTTTCTGATTTATTCACTATTCTCTTTAATTATTTTATGTGATATATTTGTTTCTCTAATATTTCAAATTTGGACAAAATCTTTCTATCCCCACAAAGTTTTGTCTGAGTATATAATTTAGAATAGTGTCTGGTAAAGTATATTATTTGGTGATGTCACTGACGAAGGTCTCAACATCACTGAAATGATCGAGTTGCGTCATTATTTCTTCAAGTGTATCCACTTTCACTCCTGTCATCAACTCGGACACTGAATAAAAATCTCTGGGAGCGTGGTGGACATTCTACTTGGTTTTCTTACATTCTTTGACTGAATCAGTCCTTATCAATATGGAGTCTATTTCAAGGTCCGAATACATGCTGTAACTTACAGAATATTGGTGAAGCTGTCTCAAGTTTTCTGCAAAACTCAAACAGCTTATTCTACAAGTCACTCCATGCATATGTGACATATAGTGTTCGATGCCTAATCTGCCTCGGCAATGATATTGGTAGGCGTACTCTATGTGCTAACTGCTGTTAGCTATGTGCTACATATAGGGACCCTTAGGATGCTCGATGTTTTGTTCAAAGAAGTTCAAATGTTGAACATCTAGGATTTGTCTGGTAGTTGGAGATCCATATATGTCGGCCTCTATCCAAGTTTTATCAATATATCATTGGATCTTGATAAATTTTAAATAACATAAAAGGCACAAACTCACCACAGTGGCTCATTCCGTCCTGATACTGCATGGTTACGGGTTCAATTAATGTCTCGAAAGGAATGTTCCTATCGGTGTATAGTTCTTTAAAAATCTCTTTAGATGAAATGGGTGGGCTAGAAGGGGTTATGCCATCATCCCCACTTAAGGCTATCGCCTGTCACAATGCTTACACAAAGTGCAGGTGGTAGTGGTAAAACACCATTCACTTATTCAGCACAATCTTAAGCGACTGCAGTGAGTATGCTATAAATTCGCATGGGGGCCGTGCTGGGGTGATATACTGGAATGTTTTTTGGGATCATCAAGCCTGTTAGTTGGTACAAAGATCATGTATTGCATCAACATCCATAATGATTATTGTTGTGTTTACATACACAGATGTTTGAAAATAAGGGATAAGAAGCCACGCCTAGTATTCTTACAATGGCTATAGGGGTTCCATTAACTTTATAATATTCCTCGTGTAATGTGATGATCTGTAAACTTTAAGATTTAAGCGAAGCTTTCGTTGAATTAATGATAACGTATTTGGTGAACACTCTCTATTATAAGTATTCATTTTCCATAAGAATAATAATAATATTAATAAAATTTGAAAAGCGTGAAATCTGGTCTTAGTGACGATGTGATAAGTGGGTACATATTTAGCACATTATATTGACTACAAAGGGAAAAACCAGTCTGATGTGAGTCTTGTGTATACTTTGTTACTATATTTTTCTAGTTAGTATTGGAGAGCTACTTGACTAGAATTAAAGTGCCACCCGTACTCGGGTGATTAAAAAATACACATGCTTACGTGTGCAATACAAAACAACACCATACTGAATCATGAATGTTTCGCTCATGATTTATACCTGCTAAGCCAATTGCGTTTTCACAGTAATCAATGCTAAGTCCCAAATGATAAGGTGAGGTGATGTTTGTTACGACACCGAATTTTATCTATACCGTGAGTCACACTGATCATTTTGATGTGTGACATGACATGGTTAATCAATGATTGAAAAAAAACTAAATTTTGGGGGGAATGCCCCCGGACCCTCCCTCCCCCGTTTGGCACACCATTTTTCTGACACTCCCGTTGTAAGCCACACTTACAACTTAAATTGGTGCATGTTCATCACAAATATCATGTGTGGGCCTACATGTTTGATACCTTGGTTAGTCTGGGTGCCAATTGCCATTTTTTTCCTTAACCTTTTATCTTTGTACTATGTTTTTTTACTGTTGATCTTGGTAGCCAATGGTGTCTATTTTCAGAAACAGATTGATGAAATGTTGTCACCCTTGAGCAATTTGTGAAATTCAAGATGGCGTCCAAGATGGTCACCATTACCTATAAATGACCATAGCTCTCTACCCATTCGCCATAGGAAGATGATTTTTGCCTCTGTACCTAGGTTTTAGGGATCAAGCTATCCATTAGAACTTAGTATTATGTTTAAGGGACCCCTTGGGATGAGACATTTTTAATGTTGTCAATTTTGAAAATTTAATTTATATGAAGCTATATAACCCACTGATCTTAACTAAAAATACAAAAAAGTCAAAAAACAATTTTAAAGCACCGAAAAAGAGTGAAATAGTTATATTTCCTGGTCGCATATTGCCATGTAAACAAAACCAGTCAGCAATATACAGCACTATACACCACATATTCCCACGTCTTGGACGGTAAGATCAAAGCAATCGCCGCTAATTGGCCGCTAATTGGTGTCCTCTGGTCAGGACATGGGGGGATACACCTGCAGCACTGATTGTCTGCCCAACGCTGGGTCGACGGCATCACCATGTGGCCCAATGCTGTAGGAACATTTAACCGACCTTCAGCAAGTGTTTAGGTGTACAAAAAGCTTGTTTGGGTTTTGAGCGGTTTCATAGAAATGTTGATAAAAAATATTTTTTTAAATCTAAAAATTCTGAAAAAAATAAAATCATGATCTGAGGTGATACACTACTTCATTACACAACTAAAAACCAAAATTGATTTTATCCCAAGGAGCTGCTTTAATATAGCATTACATAATGGCAAATTCCAAGATGGCTGCCAATATGGCCATCTTAACATACAAACTGGTATATCTCCTTAACTATATACGCCAAATTAGTCCTGAAGGTGTCTGTCACTGGGTATTATGGAGACACATCCATCTATATCAGATACAAGTTCATATACTGACAATATATGATGAAAATTACGATAAATTGGAGTGAAATTAAGCGAAATGAGCTTCGAAGCCAAATCTCCAAACCTCCCGTGGTCGTATAGGGTGGTGAAGAATTACTCCATTAGCATGTAATTCTGAGGTATATTTTTCTTTTTGTTTTGTCTTTATTGTAATTTCTCTTTGCTTCCTAAATACAACGTGTTCGGCGTAATGTAAACTTTTTGATAGATGGTTCCTAACATGCGAAAACATTATTAGTATTACACACACAAAAAACTTTAGCCAACGACAATTTAATCTTGGCAATGAACAGCTTGCCAGTGCATTGTACCAATGTACGTACACCATGTAATTTTACTGTGTTTCAGGCTAATATTATATTATAATTCTGACAACAAATAGATTGACCATCCTGTAACTACTACGGAAATATACAAATATGTTTTTCTACATGCTACACAAAGTTCACTTCCCTGTAATCGCCAAGTAACTGTTTCTTACAAAAGGGTAAGAAGGGTCATTTCCTGTTAGTTCGAAAAATATATGTGCAACATGTATCACAGCATGTGGTGCAAATCCTAAAAGCAATAACTGCTCACTTTCCAAGTAAGCAATTACTATCTTTGACTTTGTAGATCATAATAATCTCAGTAAACTCGCGACATGGAGCCAATGTTGGTTTACGATTAACCCATCGTCTGCGACGCTGGCTCAATATTAAACCAACATTGGGACACTGTCTCGTGTTTTCTGGGACGTGTTCCTGCAAGCGGACTGGGGATCACAGCAAGCACGAGACATTGACCAAATGTTGCTTTAATGTTGGACCGCCGTCTTCGACGTCGGGCCAACATTATATCAGCATCGGGTCAACGCCTGGGATGTCTAGTGGTAATTATCTTGAGCGGAGTGCAGGGCAAACAAACCAAGTCATCACGGCAGCCATCTTAAACGACGGCAACACGGAATAAACAACCGGGATCGATGCGTTACGGCCTCTCAAATCAGCATGACGGGGCACAACCCGCTCGGGTTTAGCACGATACCTGCTGTTACCCCCGCTCTGGTTCCCATCATCAACCCTTGAAGCGCCGATTTTTTTTCTATAAAAAAATGGTGACCGAAGGGATTTTTTCCACTTGAAATCATCATAGATGTCTTAGTTAGCTCTTTCCGCTTCATTTGAATACCTATGTTATGGGTCTACGGTAATCATGGTAATAAGAAATATTTTTATTTTTTCAGTGCGGGGACCTTCTTTATACGTCGGAATCTGACGTCTACAGACGTCAGATTCTGACGTATAAAGACGGGCCCCGCGTCGAAAGTGCTAAATCCACTCATGGTTGACGGAGAAAAAATGCCAGATGCACTGAGACGAAAATGAAACAAGTGGATTAACCTGAATAGTTGTCTGAGTATAGTTGTACGCTGGCATATTGAAATATTCATCCGTTTAAAGTTCTGAATCATCTCACATTCTCCTTTACGTTTCTCCCAGTGTCGGCCTGAACTTTTCTCATTCTACCTGTGCTGCTGCCACGTAGTTTCTTTGTTGTTTTGTGATAGCTATTAATATGTGTTTATATTGCATTAGGGCAGTTTAAAAAAGTATATTCACATATGGAAAGATGGGCCTAAGTACATGTATGGTATTCTGAACCCAAATTTTAAAAACAACTGAATGCTGCAGTTATTGGCTGATCTGGTTATATGACGGGCTGAACCCCTCTTTCATTGGTTGAGGGGTAGAGTACTAAACTTTGTCCGAAAAGTGCAAGTGGTATCGGGGATGCATTGAATTTAGCATAAGCTTGATAAGTAATTGGTTAATTCTTCATTCCCTCAGAGAAGAACAGATATAGCTGTCATTTTACAAAATGGAGAATAATTTTACCCTTTCAAGTCTGAATTTACCATTGTCATCTTCATCCACTACACGCCGCTAATTGATGTAGTGGACAAAGATGACGTTAAGTGGATGCAAAATTAAAGAAAATTGCCATATATAGGTAAAATAGTTTATGGAAAGTTTCATTCTAAACCACTTAGTTGTAGGAAAATTAAATACAATTATCTTCTCAGGAATGTAACATGCTGAGGGCCAGGCGTGTCCAGGGGCTACATGGGGTCGACCTTTTATCATTCAGCCTACCTCATCTCTGTAAACTTGTGCTCGATCCGCATTGTGATGCTTTATATTTTAATTTCAATCACTTAATTCGCAAAAAAACAATAACCTTGTAACTTGACGCCACCAAAAAATTGTGTTTCCATAATAATACGATATCTTGGAAAAAGTATGTCGTACGAAACCATATTTCAGTAACTGCTTGCTTTTCAAGTAAGTAGTAACTGTGTTTTGGCTTGCAGAGCAGTCTAACCGGTCAGCCCGAGTTATTTTATAGTGTTGTTTTAAGTGGAGCTCCTTGAACTGAGAGCAGTAAATCCACTCGCAGCAAGCACGGGACGTTCACGCAATGATGGCCTAATGTTGGTCCACCGTCTGCGACGCTGGTCCAAAATTAGATCAGCATTGAAACCACGTGCCGTGTTAGCTGGGCTCCGAATTACTTCCGTGTGATCATGCGCATTTGCGACAAAAGCGCGAATAATAGATGGCGTATAAATTGAAGCAAAAAGAGGCGAACGCTCAGACAGATCTTTCGGAGTGTGCTTGCACTGGAGCGAATATACGTGCAAGTCATAGAAATGCTTCAGTGTTCAGAATAAAGGTCTACGGCGAGGAATTATTTCATATTTTAGTATGTTTTTAAAAACTTGACGCAATACATTTACACATCATGTGCAGAGAAAACACGTACCGTTGACACAGTGTTGTTTTAATATTAAAACAACATTGCGATGACGTCTGATATAAATGGATTGCTTAGCTAATATGAAATTAGTGAAAAATTGTGCGATAAATGATATATTGTATTCATTCTGGTTTTGTCTTTCAGTTGAGTAAGATGTCAAGCAATGAGCAGAATGGGGCATTTCCTTATGTGTCAGATCAGCCTGGGCCTTGGCTCTTGCCATTCCAGTATTCCAATAATTTTGAGCAAAAGGTAAGAGTTATTTCAACAGCAAGGGTTTATGCTAAAAATTTACAACATTTTTTCAGTTACGATTAAGATTTGTCTGAAATAAATAAAAAAAACTGCATTGTATAATTATAATAGTTTTCAACATGTTGAAGTAAGACATACATGTACGCCGGTACACAATATTTATACTGAAAAGAATATTAAATTATTATTAAATTATTAAATTAATAATAAATGTTATCAATGTTATTGAAGGCCCTGGTGATCAACAAAATATAACAACAAACAATGTATTTTAGAATAAAGGAAATAGTGACTAAATAATTAGTGTTATATGCTTCACTTGACCCGGTACAATGCTGTCTATACCAACACGGATATGTCATTGTGAACTCCTACCACAATTTCCATCTCGCATCGAGCTAAGTTACTCAATTTTACAAAATAACTATCCGTGATATATACCAAATCGAAAGCTCGTACGTCCTGATTTGGATGGATAGTAACATTATCATGCTTTTCGATTGAATCATTTGTATTCAAAATATGCCATACGACGCATGCAGTAGTTCTTCTGGTTTAAAACACACCACTACATTATTTGCTTTGTCCGGACACTACATTCTAAGCCGGGGATGGAGAGTAATTTTTTTTTGTTGATCAAGTACAGACCAATTATCATGGTAGGGTTGTGCGCTATAATCAGTCAGCTGTGACCGAGCTGCTGGTTATGATGGATCATCATTATGCTCGGATGTGCTTCACATCAGCTGAAACCCTCGGAGCTCTACATTCTTAGTTCTCGGTCTTTACCACAGCTAAAATGTGGAGCTCCTCTGGCTTTATCCTATACGTAATGCTACATCGTAGCCAGAGCTGAGCTGATCAGATAATAAATAACTATGAATGACACAGATGCCGTTTTCTATTTGTTAGATTATGCAACTTGAGACAAGTGACAAATCAAAAACTACTTGTTGTACGTACAATTTTTTTACTAACAGCTAGAGATGTGTGTCGACACTTGAAGTGTAATCCGATATATAGGTAGATGTAGTATCGTCAAAACAGCCAGTTGTATAATTTAAGATCACACGTAAATCATCCTTATGCGTTTTTGTGATATTGTTCTAGCCTTCTGTGAAGTTGAAAAAAGTGGCTGACACTGGAGGCCAAACAAAGGAGAAACACCAGAAGCAAATAAATACGATGGAGAAAAACGCGTTACTAGCTCAGATGACGTGGAGGACTTTCACTAAAAGTACTACCTTTCACGGCATCAAGTACATATTTGACGTCCAATCATTTAAACTACGAAGGTATGCTCATTAACCCTGATCACACTGATAAATTGTATATAAACTATGGTAAATAAGGGTTTTCTTCAATTTGAAATCATCATGAATGGCTTAGTCAGCTCATATCCTGACATTATATCAAGTAGATCCCAATAATATTTGGACGCATTCTATGTTTGTCAGATTTGAAGACAAATTTCACTCACATATCGTTTTGATACAAGTACATGTACACTTCTCTGTTTGCTTTTCTACTCTCACAACCAGATTTAACACACGATTATTTGGCATGGGCCTATAATAATAATATACAATGATACAAAATCAACTTTTTTCAATAAAATAACAATACTGGAAATATGAGTTTTATTTTAAAATCGCTAAATTGACTTTAAAGCGAGCGCGCTGTCTTTGATGGGCAATCCGTTAAATGCAATCGATTGCTGGAGTAGCTAAGCCAACAAGAATAATACAAGAATACACTTGAACACTAATATACGCATGTATTTTTAAATTAAAGTTACTCAAGATATCATTTACTTTTTTTCTCAAAGTAAATAAATCGACTTTAAATCAAAGATTCTGTGTATTTAAGGTCAAATTGATAGATGCAATTGATTCATGGTGACCAAAATATAAGCAGCGACACATTACATTCGCAAAATGGGGACAAACTTGAAAATCATATTATCGCAATAATGGTGATATTGAAAAATAGTTTGATCAATTTATCGAAATTTTGCAAGGGACTTTTTCAGAAGTGCTAATTGGGCCCTATGTCTACCATAATCGATCATAAAAACGTTGTTAGCAATTTGTCCAGATATCCATGGATTAACTCCCAGAATGACTACACTATTATAGTCTTTTGCCAACTACCATTGAAATTCCTTGCACACATACTTTAAAGCTTATTTGTCTATTGTTTTGATGTTTTTCTATGAACCTATTAATTTGATTAAGCTCCGCCCAGTTTTATATCAACAGTTACCTTACACATATAATTGGTTAACTTCTGGAATGCTCACCACAACTTTGAAAAATGTTCAGTTGTGAGGATTTGACGGAACTCTATAAAATAGTGTTTGCACACTATGTACACATAGGCTATCACCTATTAATTGCAATAATATGCAGAAACCACATTTTGCGATACCAACTTTCTCATACGAAACCATGCTATGTCTTTTCTACCAGGATGGTGTGGCTGGTGTGTGTGCTGACAGCCAGTATTTTGTTCAGCATCCAGGTAATCGACAGATGCAGGGACTACTTTATGTACAGGAGCAACGTAAACGTGGAAATCGTCTATGTGGAAGAGGTGGAGTTCCCAAGTGTCACAATCTGCAATCAAAATAACTACAGGTGAGGCGATAGAAATAGTAGAACACTAATTATACTGTGCCCAAATTATCTTTGATCCGAGCTAAGAGGCGCGAAAAAACATAATCGTGATCAGATTCATAGTCATAAAGCTGCTTGCATTTGTTGTCTGGGCCAACAGGACATTATATTATGTCCTCCTATCCCCTCGAAGGTGAGTGTCTTACTTATTAGATATGCTAATCATCTTTGAATGGGATGCTGTATTTTATGGGTGTGTCTCTACACAGATTATTTTATTAGCTATGATATGATAAGTATGATCGGCATATATCACGTATAAAATAATATTCTATACACATTCTCAATAATGTTTTAATGGCATCAATGACTCAGCAGATGCGACGATATTTAACAAGTGTATCTCATTATTACTAATTGAACTGTGCCATAATATATTCCTTAAACTTATTATAGTTAATAATTACATAGACTCACTAAAAAAACTGGCGATTCAGTACATGTATATGAATAATATCCCACTACTTACACTCACTGTTACAGCAGAAATAAGGTTAAAGAAATTCGTTATTATGAACATTACGATATTATGTATACATGTTTTATATTACGCATTATGTGGTAGCAACACGATTGGCGTCTAGATTATGCTATCATATTATACATGTTTTATATTACGCATATTATAGAATCACAGAGACAGTGAAGTATGGACTCTATGATTTCATCGAGCAGATTTACACGAATAAGAGCAATACGCGTGAGTATAATTATCACAGATTACATGGGTATGTCAGCTCACGTACTTATTAACCTATTACCCCTCAACCCTTCTTTTACCAATTTCGCATTTATGCGAAAACTATATTACTTGGTCGAATTCGCATTTATGTGAAATCTACATGTGACGTTCATTATTGCAATGAATATATTTCATTTACATGCGTGGCTTAATATCGTCGACCAGAAACTTAAAACTTAAAATGACCTTTAGTCAGCTGCGTGAAGCTGGTTCAACATTCAACATTCAACATTCAGATTGACAAAGTTAGTTCAATATTCGAAAAGTCCCCAGTCAAACTCAGGGAAAAAATTATCAAAAAATCGGGAAAAATAAGGCAAACAAAATGCATATGGTCCTAGGGTGGCCCAACGAACCTTCTAGTCGCTACATCACCTAATCCACCATAAAAATGTGTTTTTTACACATTTCTTGAAAAGTCCCCAATCAAAAACTGAGAAAAAAATATTACAATTTCCGGAAAAACAAGACGAACAAAATACATTGGGTCCTAGGGTGGCCCAACGAGACGTCCAGTGTTGGTTCAACATTAAATATTCAACATTTAGATTGAGAAAGCTGGTTCAATATTCGAAAAGTCCCCAGTCAAATTCTGGGAAAAAAATATTTAAAAATCGGGGAAAATAAGGCAAACAAAATGTATTAGGTCCTAGGGTGGCCCAACGAACCCTCTAATCGCTACAGCACCTAATACACCATAAAAACACCTCCTTTGCACATTTCTTGAAAAGTCCCCAGTCATCCATCGAGAAAAAAAATATTTAAATTTCGGAAAAAATAAGGCAAACAAAATGCATATGGTCCTAGGGTGGCCCAACGAGACTTCTAGTCGCTACATCACCTAATCCACCATAAAAATGTGTTTTTTACACATTTCTCGAAAAGTCCCCAGTCAAACTCTGAGAAAAAAATATTTAAATTTCCGGAAAAATAGGCCAAACAAAATGCATTTGGTCCTAGGGTGGCCCAACGATCCTTTTAGTCGCTACATCACCTAATCCACCATAAAAATGTGTTTTTTACACATTTCTCGAAAAGTCCCCAGTCAAACTGTGAGAAAAAAATATTTTAATTTGGGGAAAAATAAGCCAAACAAAATAATGTGGTCTTAGGGTGGCCCAACGAACCTTCTAGTCGCTACATCACCTAATCCACCATAATAATGTGTTTTTTACACATTTCTCGAAAAGTCCCCAGGCAAACTCTGGGGAAAAATATTTAAATTTTCGGAAAAATAGGCCAAACAAAAAGCATTTGGTCCTAGGGTGGCCCAACGATCCTTCTAGTCGCTACATCACCTAATCCACCATAAAAATGTGTTTTTACACATTTCTCGAAAAGTCCCCAGTCAAACTCTGAGAAAAAAATATTACAATTTCCGGAAAAATAAGACGAACAAAATACATTGGGTCTTAGGGTGGCCCAACGAAATATCCAGCGTTGGTTCAACATTAAACATTCAACATTCAGATTGAGAAAGTTAGTTCAATATTCGAGAAGTCCCCAGTCAAACTCTGGGGGGAAAAAAAATAAAATCGGGGAAAATAAGGCAAACAAATGCATATGGTCCTAGGTTGGCCCAACGAACCTTCTAGTCGCTAAATCACCTAATCCACCATAAAAATGTGTTTTTTACACATTTCCCGAAAAGTCCCCAGTCAAACTCTGAGAAAAAAATATTTAAATTTCCGGAAAAATAGGCCAAACAAAATGCATTTGGTCCTAGGGTGGACCAACGAACCTTCTAGTCGCTACATCACCTAATCCACCATAAAAATGTGTTTTTTACACATTTCTCGAAAAGTCCCCTGTCAAAATCTGAGAAAAAAATATTTAAATTCCCGGAAAAATAAGCCAAACAAAATGCACTTGGTCCTAGGGTGGCCCAACGATCCTTCAAGTCGCTACATCACCTAATCCACCATAAAAATGTGTTTTTTACACTTTTCTTGAAAAGTCCCCAATCAAAAACTGAGAAAAAAATATTACAATTCCCGGAAAAACAAGACGAACAAAATACATTGGGTCCTAGGGTGGCCCAACGAAACGTCCAGTGTTGGTTCAACATTAAACATTCAACATTCAGATTGAGAAAGTTGGTTCAATATTCGAAAAGTCCCCAGTCAAACTCTGGGAAAAAAATATTTAAAAATCGGGAAAAATAAGGCAAACAAAAGGTATTAGGTCCTAGGGTGGCCCAACGAACCCTCTACTCGCTACAGCACCTAATACACCTTAAAAACACCTCCTTTGCACATTTCTCGAAAAGTCCCCGGTCAAACTCTGAGAAAAAAATATTTAAATTTCCGGAAAAATAAGCCAAACAAAATTCATTTGGTCCTAGGGTGGCCCAACGAACCTTCTAGTCGCTACATCACCTAATCCACCATAAAAATGTGTTTTTTACACATTTCTCGAAAAGTCCCCAGTCAAACACTGGGAAAAAATATTTAAAAATCGGGAAAAATAAGACAAACAAAATGTATTTGGTCTTAGGGTGGCCCAACGAACCCTCTACTCGCTACATCACCTAATACACCATAGAAACACCTCCTTTGCACATTTCTCGAAAAAGTCCCCAGTCATCCACCGAGAAAAAAATATTTAAATTTCGGGAAAAATAAGCCAAACAAAATGCATTTGGTCCCAAGGTAGCCCAACAAACCTTCTAGTCGCTACATCACCTAATCCGCCATAAAAATGTGTTTTTTACAAATTTCTCGAAAATTCCCCAGTCAAACTCTGAGAATTTTTTTTTAAATTTCCGGAAAAATAAGCCAAACAAAAGGCATTTGGTCCTAGAGTGGCCCAACGATCCTTCTAGTCGCTACATCACCTAATCCACTATAAAAATGTGTTTTCCATACATTTCTCGAAAAGTCCCCAGCCAAACTCTGAGAAAACAATATCACAATTTCCGGAAAAATAAGACGAACAAAATACATTGGGTCCTAGGATGGCCCAACGAAACGTCCAGTGTTGGTTCAACATTAAACATTCAACATTCAGATTGAGAAAGTTAGTTTAATATTCGAAAAGTCCCCAATCAAACTCTGGCTAAAAAATATTAGTCCTAGGGTGGCCCAACGAACCCTCTACTCGCTACATCACCTAATACACCATAAAAACACCTCCTTTGAACATTTCTCGAAAAGTCCCCAGTCATCCACCAAGAAAATAATATTAAAATTTCGGGAAAAATAAGGCAAAGAAAATGCATTGGTTCCTAGGGTGGCCCAACGAACCTTCTAGTCGCTACATCACCTAATCCACCATAACAATATGTTTTTTACACATTTCCCGAAAAGTCCCCGGTCATCCACCGAGAAAAAAATATTTATATTTTATTCAAAATAAGCCAAGCAAAATGCATTTGGTCCTAGGGTGGACCAACGAACCTTCTAGCCGCTACGTCACCTAATCCACCATAAAAATGTGTTTTTTACACATTTCTCGAAAAGTCCCCAGTCAAACTCTGAGAAATTTTTTTTACAATTTCTTGAAAAATAAGCCGAACAAAATGCATTTGGTCCTAGGGTGGCCCAACAAGCCTTCTAGTCGCTGCATCACCTAAACCACCATAAAAATGTGTTTTTTACACATTTCTCGAAAAGTCCCCTGTCATCCACCAATAAAAAAATATTTGAATTTCGGTAAAAATAAGCCAAACAAAATGCAGTTGGTCCTAATGTGGCACAACGAACCTTCTAGTCGCTACATCACCTAATCCACCATAAAAATGTGTTTTTTACACATTACCCGAAAAGTCCCCAGTCATCCACCGAAAAAAAAATATTTAAATTTCGTGAAAAATAAGCCAAACAAAATGCATTTGGTCCTAGAGTGGCCCAACGAGCCTTCTAGTCGCTACATCACCTAATCCACCATAAAAATGTGTTTCTTATACATTTCTCGAAAAGTACCCAGTGAAACTCTAAGAAAAAAATATTTAAATTTCCGGAAAAATAAGCCAAACAAAATGCATTTGGTCCCAGGGTGGCCCAACGATCCTTCTAATCGCTACATCACCTAATCCACCATAAAAATGTTTTTTACACATTTCTTGAAAAGGCCCTAGTCAAACTCTGAGAAAAAAATATTACAATTTCCGGAAAAATAAGACGCACAAAATACATTGGGACCTTGGGTGGCCCAACGAAATGTCCAGTGTTGGTTCAACATTAAACATTCAACATTCAGATTGAGAAAGTTAGTTCAATATTCGACAAGTCCCCAGTCAAACTTTGGAAAAAATAGATAGAAAAATCGGGAAAAATAAGGCAAACAAAATTTATTTGGTCCCAGGGTGGCCCAACGAACCCTCTACTCGCTACAGCACCTAATACACCATAAAACACCTCCTTTGCACATTCTCGAAAAGTCCCCAGTGATCCACCGAAAAAATAATATTAAAATTTCGGGAAAAATAGGGAAAAGAAAATGGATTGGGTCCCAGGGTGGCCCAGTGAAACTTCTAGTCGCTACATCACCTAATCCACCATAAAAATATGTTTTTTACACATTTCTCGAAAAGTCCCAAGTCAAACTCTGAGAAAAAAAGATTTAAACTTCCGGAAAAATAAGCCAAACAAAAAGCATTTGGTCCTAGGGTGGCCCAACGATCCTTCTAGTCGCTACATCACCTAATCCACCATAAAAATGTGTTTTTTACACATTTCTCGAAAAGTCCCCAGGCAAACTCTGAGAAAAAATACTTGAATTTCGGGAAAAATGAGCCAAACAAAATGAGTTTGGTCCTAGGGTGGCCCAACGAAACGTCCAGTGTTGGTTCAACATTAAACATTCAACATTCAGATTGAGAAAGTTGGTTCAATATTCGAAAAGTCCCCAGTCAAACTCTGGGAAAAAAATACTTTAAAATCGGGAAAAATAAGGCAAACAAAATGTATTAGGTCCTAGGGTGGCCCAACGAACCCTCTACTCGCTACAGCACCTAATACACCTTAAAAACACCTCCTTTGCACATTTCTCGAAAAGTCGCCGGTCAAACTCTGAGAAAAAATATTTAAATTTCCGGAAAAATAAGCCAAACAAAATTCATTTGGTCCTAGGGTGACCCAACGAACCTTCTAGTCGCTACATCACCTAATCCACCATAAAAATGTTTTTTTTACACATTTCTCGAAAAGTCCCCAGTCAAACACTGGGAAAAAATATTTAAAAATCGGGAAAAATAAGACAAACAAAATGCATTTGGTCCCAAGGTAGCCCAACAAACCTTCTAGTCGCTACATCACCTAATCCACCATAAAAATGTGTTTTTTACACATTTCTCGAAAATTCCCCAGTCAAACTCTGAGAAAAAATATTTAAATTTCCGGAAAAATAAGCCAAACAAAAGGCATTTGGTCCTAGGGTGGCCCAACGATCCTTCTAGTCGCTACATCACCTAATCCACCATAAAAATGTTTTTTTTACACATTTCTCGAAAATTCCCCAGTCAAACTCTGAGAAAAAATATTTAAATTTCCGGAAAAATAAGCCAAACAAAAGGCATTTGGTCCTAGGGTGGCCCAACGATCCTTCTAGTCGCTACATCACCTAATCCACTATAAAAATGTGTTTTCCACACATTTCTCGAAAAGTACCCAGCCAAACTCTGAGAAAAAAATATCACAATTTCCGGAAAAATAAGACGAGCAAAATACATTGGGTCCTAGGATGGCCCAACGAAACGTCCAGTGCTGGTTCAACATTAAACATTCAACATTCAGATTGAGAAAGTTAGTTCAATATTCGAAAAGTCCCCAATCAAACTCTGGATAAAAAATATTGGTCCTAGGGTGGCCCAACGAACCCTCTACTCGCTACAGCACCTAATACACCATAAAAACACCTCCTTTGAACATTTCTCGAAAAGTCCCCAGTCATCCACCGAGAAAAAAATATTAAAATTTCGGGAAAAATAAGGCAAAGAAAATGCATTGGTTCCTAGGGTGGCCCAGCGAACCTTCTAGTCGCTACATCACCTAATCCACCATAACAATATGTTTTTTACACATTTCCCGAAAAGTCCCCAGTCATCCACCGAGAAAAAAATATTTAAATTTCGTAAAAAATAAGCCAAACAAAATGCATTTGGTCCTAGAGTGGCCCAACGAGCCTTCTAGTCGCTACATCACCTAATACACCTTAAAAACACCTCCTTTGCACATTTCTCGAAAAGTCCCCAGTGAAACTCTGAGAAAAAATATTTAAATTTCCGGAAAAATAAGCCAAACAAAATTCATTTGGTCCTAGGGTGACCCAACGAACCTTCTAGTCGCTACATCACCTAATCCACCATAAAAATGTGTTTTTTACACATTTCTTGAAAAGGCCCCAGTCAAACTCTGAGAAAAAAATATTACAATTTCCGGAAAAATAAGACGCACAAAATACATTGGGACCTTGGGTGGCCCAACGAAATGTCCAGTGTTGGTTCAACATTAAACATTCAACATTCAGATTGAGAAAGTTAGTTCAATATTCGAAAAGTCCCCAGTCAAACTTTGGAAAAAATAGATAGAAAAATCGGGAAAAATAAGGCAAACAAAATTTATTTGGTCCCAGGGTGGCCCAACGAACCCTCTACTCGCTACAGCACCTAATACACCATAAAAACATCTCCTTTGCACATTCTCGAAAAGTCCCCAGTCATCCACCGAAAAAATAATATTAAAATGTCGGGAAAAATAGGGAAAAGAAAATGGATTGGGTCCCAGGGTGGCCCAGTGAAACTTCTAGTCGCTACATCACCTAATCCACCATAAAAATATGTTTTTTACACATTTCTCGAAAAGTCCCAAGTCAAACTCTGAGAAAAAAAGATTTAAACTTCCGGAAAAATAAGCCAAACAAAAAGCATTTGGTCCTAGGGTGGCCCAACGATCCTTCTAGTCGCTACATCACCTAATCCACCATAAAAATGTGTTTTTTACACATTTCTCGAAAAGTCCCCAGGCAAACTCTGAGAAAAAATACTTGAATTTCGGGAAAAATGAGCCAAACAAAATGAGTTTGGTCCTAGGGTGGCCCAACGAAACGTCCAGTGTTGGTTCAACATTAAACATTCAACATTCAGATTGAGAAAGTTGGTTCAATATTCGAAAAGTCCCCAGTCAAACTCTGGGAAAAAAATACTTTAAAATCGGGAAAAATAAGGCAAACAAAATGTATTAGGTCCTAGGGTGGCCCAACGAACCCTCTACTCGCTACAGCACCTAATACACCTTAAAAACACCTCCTTTGCACATTTCTCGAAAAGTCGCCGGTCAAACTCTGAGAAAAAATATTTAAATTTCCGGAAAAATAAGCCAAACAAAATTCATTTGGTCCTAGGGTGACCCAACGAACCTTCTAGTCGCTACATCACCTAATCCACCATAAAAATGTTTTTTTTACACATTTCTCGAAAAGTCCCCAGTCAAACACTGGGAAAAAATATTTAAAAATCGGGAAAAATAAGACAAACAAAATGCATTTGGTCCCAAGGTAGCCCAACAAACCTTCTAGTCGCTACATCACCTAATCCACCATAAAAATGTGTTTTTTACACATTTCTCGAAAATTCCCCAGTCAAACTCTGAGAAAAAATATTTAAATTTCCGGAAAAATAAGCCAAACAAAAGGCATTTGGTCCTAGGGTGGCCCAACGATCCTTCTAGTCGCTACATCACCTAATCCACCATAAAAATGTTTTTTTTACACATTTCTCGAAAATTCCCCAGTCAAACTCTGAGAAAAAATATTTAAATTTCCGGAAAAATAAGCCAAACAAAAGGCATTTGGTCCTAGGGTGGCCCAACGATCCTTCTAGTCGCTACATCACCTAATCCACTATAAAAATGTGTTTTCCACACATTTCTCGAAAAGTACCCAGCCAAACTCTGAGAAAAAAATATCACAATTTCCGGAAAAATAAGACGAGCAAAATACATTGGGTCCTAGGATGGCCCAACGAGACGTCCAGTGCTGGTTCAACATTAAACATTCAACATTCAGATTGAGAAAGTTAGTTCAATATTCGAAAAGTCCCCAATCAAACTCTGGATAAAAAATATTGGTCCTAGGGTGGCCCAACGAACCCTCTACTCGCTACAGCACCTAATACACCATAAAAACACCTCCTTTGAACATTTCTCGAAAAGTCCCCAGTCATCCACCGAGAAAAAAATATTAAAATTTCGGGAAAAATAAGGCAAAGAAAATGCATTGGTTCCTAGGGTGGCCCAGCGAACCTTCTAGTCGCTACATCACCTAATCCACCATAACAATATGTTTTTTACACATTTCCCGAAAAGTCCCCAGTCATCCACCGAGAAAAAAATATTTAAATTTCGTAAAAAATAAGCCAAACAAAATGCATTTGGTCCTAGAGTGGCCCAACGAGCCTTCTAGTCGCTACATCACCTAATACACCTTAAAAACACCTCCTTTGCACATTTCTCGAAAAGTCCCCAGTGAAACTCTGAGAAAAAATATTTAAATTTCCGGAAAAATAAGCCAAACAAAATTCATTTGGTCCTAGGGTGACCCAACGAACCTTCTAGTCGCTACATCACCTAATCCACCATAAAAATGTGTTTTTTACACATTTCTTGAAAAGGCCCCAGTCAAACTCTGAGAAAAAAATATTACAATTTCCGGAAAAATAAGACGCACAAAATACATTGGGACCTTGGGTGGCCCAACGAAATGTCCAGTGTTGGTTCAACATTAAACATTCAACATTCAGATTGAGAAAGTTAGTTCAATATTCGAAAAGTCCCCAGTCAAACTTTGGAAAAAATAGATAGAAAAATCGGGAAAAATAAGGCAAACAAAATTTATTTGGTCCCAGGGTGGCCCAACGAACCCTCTACTCGCTACAGCACCTAATACACCATAAAAACATCTCCTTTGCACATTCTCGAAAAGTCCCCAGTCATCCACCGAAAAAATAATATTAAAATGTCGGGAAAAATAGGGAAAAGAAAATGGATTGGGTCCTAGGGTGGCCCAGTGAAACTTCTAGTCGCTACATCACCTAATCCACCATAAAAATATGTTTTTTACACATTTCTCGAAAAGTCCCCAGTCAAACTCTGAGAAAAAAAAAGATTTAAATTTCCGGAAAAATAAGCCAAACATAAAGCATTTGGTCCTAGGGTGGCCCAACGATCCTTCTAGTCGCTACATCACCTAATCCACCATAAAAATGTGTTTTTTACACATTTCTCGAAAAGTCCCCAGGCAAACTCTGAGAAAAAATACTCGAATTTCGGGAAAAATGAGCCAAACAAAATTAATTTGGTCCTAGGGTGGCCCAACGAACCTTCTAGTCCCTACATCACCTAATCCACCATTTACATTATTTAGTTTTTGCTTTGACCTAAATGATGGGAATCTGTCATTTCACGTCAATTAGTTAGATTTCGATCTTAACTGAATGAAGGGAATCTGCATTTTTTCGTCATTTATTTAGTTTTTACTCTGAACTAAATAACGGGAATCTGTAAATTTCCGTCATTTAGTTTGTTTTTCGATCTTAACCAAATGACGGGCATTATTAGAATAATAATTATTATTAAGTTGGAAGTGCCTACTTGTCTATCACTGTAGAAGCAGGTCAGATACTGAGTAGATTTGAAGTGCCTATGTCAATAGAAACAGGGCAGCTACTTAAATAATATTGAAGTACCTTCCTGTCTACCTGCCTACCCCTGTAGAACCAGAGCAGACACTTAGATGATCAGATGATGTTGAAGTGCCTACCTGCCTACCTGTCTACCCGCATACCACTGTAGAACCAGGGCAGACACTAAGATGAAGTTGAAGTGCCTACCTGCCTACCTGTCTACCCGCCTACCACTGTAGAACCAGGGCAGACACATAGATGAAGTTGAAGTGCCTACCTGCCTACCCGTCTACCACTGTAGAACCAGGGCAGACACTTGGATGATTAATTGAAGTTGAAGTGCCTACCTGCCTATCCGTCTGTAGAGCCAGGGTATACACTTAGATGAAGATGAAGTGCCTACCTGCCTACCTGTCCACCTGCATACCCCTGTAGAAAC
Organism: Flabesymbios commensalis; assembly: GCA_964017125.1. Lineage (NCBI taxonomy): Eukaryota > Metazoa > Annelida > Polychaeta > Terebellida > Flabelligeridae > Flabesymbios > Flabesymbios commensalis. Next base: position 26,135,830 of record OZ024903.1, read on the forward strand.
AGGGCAGGCAGGTGGATGTAAGTCAAATTTATTAGAAGCGGGAGTGGGAGGAGGATACATAAGATATGTTGAAAAATAATACATTAAAAATTAAAATATATAAGTAGTTGCAGTCCAAGTGTAGTAGTCGTCATTTAATTAGTTTTCGCTCTTAACTAAATGACGGTGTCTGTAGTTTTCGGTCATTTAGTTGTATTTTGATCTGAATGATATGACAGGAATTTGTAGTGCCCCAAAATGTATACTTTCGTCATTTAGTTAGATTTTTTATCTTAATTAATTGACAGAAATTCGTAGATTTCCATCATTTAGTTAGATTTCGATCGTAACTAAATTACGAGAATCTGCCGTTTTTTGTCATTTATTTAGTTTTTGCTCTGAAGTAAATGATGGGAATCTGTAGGTTCACGTCAATTAGTTAGATTTTGATCTTAACTAAATGAAGGGAATCTGCAGTTCTTCGTCATTTATTTAGTTTTTAATATTATGAACTAAATAACGGGAGTCTGTAAATTTTCGTCATTTAGTTTGTTTTTCGATCTTAATCAAATGACAGGAATTATTAGAATAATAATTATTATTAAGTTGGAAGTGCCTACTTGTCTATCACTGTAGTCTGGAAGCCAAAATAGGTCCCCATGCATTCCCCCCCCCTAAAACTAAATTCCAAAACCAGTTTTAGCGCTCCTAAGATGTCTTTTTTGACATTTCAGGTGTTACCAGTAAAAAAAATGTTCCATGGGTTTTAATTTAGCCTATATTCAAGATGGCCGCCATCCGTATTATTTCACGTTTTGTGCGTCATAATTCAATAATTAATTGGCCTATTTAAATGATTTTGTTGCGATTTTATGTGCTGTTGAATCGATTTCAATGGTTTTAAAAATGAATATATGACAAATTCATGTGATTCTAATGAATTCACTGATAACTGTGTTAAAAAAGTGTTTCAATATGTGACGTAAAAACCCCAAATCAGACGAAAGGTGGCAAAAGAGAAGCATGTGTGGAAATGAAAGTTTGTTCTCAACAAAGTAAAAAAGAGGTCATTTTTTATTTTAGTTTAAGCGACTTTTCTGCAAAATCATCGTTTTTTTGGAAAAAAAAAAGAAAAAGTAAAAAAAGAAATGTAGCCATGATCTTCATCTATTTTGTTAATTTTTTTTATTTCGGGAAAATATATTTATGACGCTGTTTCCATGACAACCCATTTCGGCAAATATGCAACATAATAGGTCAAAAAGGTCAGAATACTATAGAGAGTTTGTCTTAAAGGATGTAAGCCAAGTGCAATAATATGTACACCTCTGTTCACCTTTATTTAGTATTTATGTAATAGTAAAGTGTTGTTGACAACTAGTTCAGTTACTAGTGCTCCATAATCGACTTTTTTGGTATTTTGCCAAGTTATCTCCGTTACCATGGATACCGATATATTTCCTTTTGACTTATATGTAGTTATCAGACTAACATTTATAAGATAGCTTGAATTAACCAGTTTCAACTTTCTCCAATTTAAAATTAATGCAAACACGAAATATAATGACTGTGTTTATACATCATAATACATTCATCAAATTATGATGTCATAATTTAAAGTGTTTTAGCAATATTGTAGATAACGTCATTATTCCGACGTGCCATTGTTATAATTTCGATTTTCTAACATATCTTAAATACTTCTGGTTGTATCGAATAAAGTAATATATGTAATCCAATATTTCCGTGGTCAAGGATCACAAAAAATCGGCTCTCAGAGCTCTAAAACAGCCCACTACTTTAATATTTGCTTAATTTAATATCAACCATAGAGATAGGCGGTGACTTCATGATGTAGGCCTAGCTAACGCTGTGTGCCTGTTACACCGGGATTCGCCGGTTTGTCACCCGCTTGGATATGAGTAGAAAATCTAAAATAAATTCAGTGATTCGGCTCAGATGGTGGTCGCGGAATGATCTGGCGATAGATGTGTGACATCTGGTAGTCGTCTCTGTTCAAGGAAGGGGCTCTCTGCTTTATGTGGATGGTCTCCTTCACCTTGCGCTTCATCCAGTCCTGATCTCTGTCTAGGACTTTCAAGTTATCCATGTAGACACTGTGACCGGTGGTATTACAGTGTTCTCCTACCCCAGTCGGTCTATAGAGTTTACAGTGTTCCTTGAACCGAACGCTGAGGGATCATTCCGCGACCACCATCTTAGCCGAATCATCCATATACATGATCATTTTGCGTGATTAAGATCTACTGAAGACATGTCGAAATGTCGCAATCGTTTCGGAATAAGTTTTAAAGTGAGTAAAATTTAATCACTTTCTACATGAGTCTTGGAACCACGAGTAACATAATAATGATCTCTAATATCCTGACATTTAAAATCATAATAATGTACAATGTATATGCATTACACTGTCTTCTCCTCATATTCATCATAACTGCTTTAACATTATAATCATAATTATAATCTTACATCATTTTGATGGCATATCCTATAATTTTCCTCTCATATCTCATATCATATTTGCTATAAAATTATCGATTTTTAGATGTTTTCCAGATAGCAATCACATGCTTGTCATGCGGATATTGTTATTTTTACATTGTACACGGCTTAAATGTTGGAATAAAAATAATTGTGTGATCTTACGAGATGCAGTCTCAGCTGGTTACCTTAGTGGATCCAGCTGGCGCCGCCGCTGATCCCTTTAGTGTTATCCAGCCAGTGCTGGTCAACTTAGTGGATCCAGCCAGTGCTGGTCAACTTAGTGGATCCAGCCAGTGCTGGCCCCCTTAGTGGACCCAGCCAGTGATGTTCCCCTTAGTGGATCCAGCCAGTGCTGGTCAACTTAGTGGATCCAGCCAGTGCTGTCCCCCTTAGTGGATCCAGCCAGTGCTGGTCCCCTTAGTGGATCCAGCCAGTGCTGGTCAACTTAGTGGATCCAGCCAGTGCTGGCCCATTTAGTAGATCCAGCCAGGGCTGATCCCCTTAGTGGATCCAGCCAGTGCTGGCCCCCTTAGTGGATCCAGCCAGGGCTGATCCCCTTAGTGGATCCAGCCAGTGCTCGTCCCCTTAGTGGATCCAGCCAGTACCGGTCTCCTTAGTGGATCCAACCAGTGCTGACCCACTTAGTCGATCCAGCCAGTGATGGTCCCCTTAGTGGATACAGTCAGTTCTGGTACTGGCTGGATCCCCTTAGTGGATACAGCCACTGATGGTCTCCTTAGTGAATCCAGCTAATGCTGGTCAACTTATTGGATCCAGCCACTGATGGTCCCCTTAGTGGACCCAGCCAGTGCTGATCCCCTTAGTGGACCCAGCCAGTGCTGATCCCCTCAGTGGATCCAGCCAGTGCTGATCCTTTCATTGTATCCAGCGAACACTGGTCCTGATCCCCCTAGTGGATCCAGACAGCGCTGGTCCATTCATGGATCTAGCCAGCGCTGGTCCCCTTAGTGGACTCGGCCAGAGCTGATCCACTTATTGGGTACTGCTAGCTTGCTGGTCTCCTTTATGGATTCAGCTAACGCTGGTCCTCTCAGTGGATTCAGCAAGAGCTGGTCCCCTTAGTAGATTCAGCATGAGCTGGTCCTCTTAGTGGACCCAGCCATTGCCGGTCCCCCTAGTGGATCCAGATAGCGTTGATTCCATTGGTGAATCAAGCAATAGCAGGTCCCGCTAGTGGCTTCAGCTGTCTCTTTCATTAGATATGTTAGACTAATGATGGTTATTTTTGGGCCGGTTCTCTTAGCGAATCCTGTCCCAATTTGGGACTGAAAAAGGGTGGTCCTTATTGTACGGTCCAATATCGGGTATCCACTGTGCATACATTACATGCATCCCACAATAACGGGGATGCTTAATAGTGACACATCCATACCAGACAATAATACAATCTACAATATAACATCATCACAATGTTCTACATGTGTATTAGGGTGCTATGTTCAGACCATTATAAATTACTCTGGTGCTTCTAAATAATATGCTTCCACCAGAAACATTGTTTATGTAGTTATAGAGGCTGTTTTTAAGCTAACATAGTTTTCTGTATGTCTTGATGGGTATATAAGCTTTAAAACCTGTTCTTGTCGGCACGACAACATCAAAGCGTCCCCGGAATCAGTTTTTTTAAAAACAATTTTATTTGTATTTGCAATAATTTTTATATCTTAATTCTGCGGCATTTTAAACTACTTGGTAACCTACTTGTTTTCATACAATAACCCTATACTATCAAATATTTTTTGGCGTTTTTATATCTCGAATCATGCATGCCTTTCGACATCTTGACATTTGTTAATTTTAGCCATAGTATTATAAAAAAAATGATGAAGTTGAAGTGCCTACCTGCCTACCTGTCTACCCGCCTACCACTGTAGAACCAGGGCAGACACATAGATGAAGTTGAAGTGCCTACCTGCCTACCCGTCTACCACTGTAGAACCAGGGCAGACACTTGGATGATTAATTGAAGTTGAAGTGCCTACCTGCCTATCCGTCTGTAGAGCCAGGGTATACACTTAGATGAAGATGAAGTGCCTACCTGCCTACCTGTCCACCTGCATACCCCTGTAGAAACAGGGCAGGCAGGTGGATGTAAGTCAAATTTATTAGAAGCGGGAGTGGGAGGAGGATACATAAGATATGTTGAAAAATAATACATTAAAAATTAAAATATATAAGTAGTTGCAGTCCAAGTGTAGTAGTCGTCATTTAATTAGTTTTCGCTCTTAACTAAATGACGGTGTCTGTAGTTTTCGGTCATTTAGTTGTATTTTGATCTGAATGATATGACAGGAATTTGTAGTGCCCCAAAATGTATACTTTCGTCATTTAGTTAGATTTTTTATCTTAATTAATTGACAGAAATTCGTAGATTTCCATCATTTAGTTAGATTTCGATCGTAACTAAATTACGAGAATCTGCCGTTTTTTGTCATTTATTTAGTTTTTGCTCTGAAGTAAATGATGGGAATCTGTAGGTTCACGTCAATTAGTTAGATTTTGATCTTAACTAAATGAAGGGAATCTGCAGTTCTTCGTCATTTATTTAGTTTTTAATATTATGAACTAAATAACGGGAGTCTGTAAATTTTCGTCATTTAGTTTGTTTTTCGATCTTAATCAAATGACAGGAATTATTAGAATAATAATTATTATTAAGTTGGAAGTGCCTACTTGTCTATCACTGTAGTCTGGAAGCCAAAATAGGTCCCCATGCATTCCCCCCCCCCCTAAAACTAAATTCCAAAACCAGTTTTAGCGCTCCTAAGATGTCTTTTTTGACATTTCAGGTGTTACCAGTAAAAAAAATGTTCCATGGGTTTTAATTTAGCCTATATTCAAGATGGCCGCCATCCGTATTATTTCACGTTTTGTGCGTCATAATTCAATAATTAATTGGCCTATTTAAATGATTTTGTTGCGATTTTATGTGCTGTTGAATCGATTTCAATGGTTTTAAAAATGAATATATGACAAATTCATGTGATTCTAATGAATTCACTGATAACTGTGTTAAAAAAGTGTTTCAATATGTGACGTAAAAACCCCAAATCAGACGAAAGGTGGCAAAAGAGAAGCATGTGTGGAAATGAAAGTTTGTTCTCAACAAAGTAAAAAAGAGGTCATTTTTTATTTTAGTTTAAGCGACTTTTCTGCAAAATCATCGTTTTTTTGGAAAAAAAAAAGAAAAAGTAAAAAAAGAAATGTAGCCATGATCTTCATCTATTTTGTTAATTTTTTTTATTTCGGGAAAATATATTTATGACGCTGTTTCCATGACAACCCATTTCGGCAAATATGCAACATAATAGGTCAAAAAGGTCAGAATACTATAGAGAGTTTGTCTTAAAGGATGTAAGCCAAGTGCAATAATATGTACACCTCTGTTCACCTTTATTTAGTATTTATGTAATAGTAAAGTGTTGTTGACAACTAGTTCAGTTACTAGTGCTCCATAATCGACTTTTTTGGTATTTTGCCAAGTTATCTCCGTTACCATGGATACCGATATATTTCCTTTTGACTTATATGTAGTTATCAGACTAACATTTATAAGATAGCTTGAATTAACCAGTTTCAACTTTCTCCAATTTAAAATTAATGCAAACACGAAATATAATGACTGTGTTTATACATCATAATACATTCATCAAATTATGACGTCATAATTTAAAGTGTTTTAGCAATATTGTAGATAACGTCATTATTCCGACGTGCCATTGTTATAATTTCGATTTTCTAACATATCTTAAATACTTCTGGTTGTATCGAATAAAGTAATATATGTAATCCAATATTTCCGTGGTCAAGGATCACAAAAAATCGGCTCTCAGAGCTCTAAAACAGCCCACTACTTTAATATTTGCTTAATTTAATATCAACCATAGAGATAGGCGGTGACTTCATGATGTAGGCCTAGCTAACGCTGTGTGCCTGTTACACCGGGATTCGCCGGTTTGTCACCCGCTTGGATATGAGTAGAAAATCTAAAATAAATTCAGTGATTCGGCTCAGATGGTGGTCGCGGAATGATCTGACGATAGATGTGTGACATCTGGTAGTCGTCTCTGTTCAAGGAAGGGGCTCTCTGCTTTATGTGGATGGTCTCCTTCACCTTGCGCTTCATCCAGTCCTGATCTCTGTCTAGGACTTTCAAGTTATCCATGTAGACACTGTGACCGGTGGTATTACAGTGTTCTCCTACCCCAGTCGGTCTATAGAGTTTACAGTGTTCCTTGAACCGAACGCTGAGGGATCATTCCGCGACCACCATCTTAGCCGAATCATCCATATACATGATCATTTTGCGTGATTAAGATCTACTGAAGACATGTCGAAATGTCGCAATCGTTTCGGAATAAGTTTTAAAGTGAGTAAAATTTAATCACTTTCTACATGAGTCTTGGAACCACGAGTAACATAATAATGATCTCTAATATCCTGACATTTAAAATCATAATAATGTACAATGTATATGCATTACACTGTCTTCTCCTCATATTCATCATAACTGCTTTAACATTATAATCATAATTATAATCTTACATCATTTTGATGGCATATCCTATAATTTTCCTCTCATATCTCATATCATATTTGCTATAAAATTATCGATTTTTATATGTTTTCCAGATAGCAATCACATGCTTGTCATGCGGATATTGTTATTTTTACATTGTACACGGCTTAAATGTTGGAATAAAAATAATTGTGTGATCTTACGAGATGCAGTCTCAGCTGGTTACCTTAGTGGATCCAGCTGGCGCCGCCGCTGATCCCTTTAGTGTTATCCAGCCAGTGCTGGTCAACTTAGTGGATCCAGCCAGTGCTGGTCAACTTAGTGGATCCAGCCAGTGCTGGTCAACTTAGTGGATCCAGCCAGTGCTGGCCCCCTTAGTGGACCCAGCCAGTGATGTTCCCCTTAGTGGATCCAGCCAGTGCTGGTCAACTTAGTGGATCCAGCCAGTGCTGTCCCCCTTAGTGGATCCAGCCAGTGCTGGTCCCCTTAGTGGATCCAGCCAGTGCTGGTCAACTTAGTGGATCCAGCCAGTGCTGGCCCATTTAGTGGATCCAGCCAGGGCTGATCCCCTTAGTGGATCCAGCCAGTGCTGGCCCCCTTAGTAGATCCAGCCAGGGCTGATCCCCTTAGTGGATCCAGCCAGTGCTCGTCCCCTTAGTGGATCCAGCCAGTACCGGTCTCCTTAGTGGATCCAACCAGTGCTGACCCACTTAGTCGATCCAGCCAGTGATGGTCCCCTTAGTGGATACAGTCAGTTCTGGTACTGGCTGGATCCCCTTAGTGGATACAGCCAGTGATGGTCTCCTTAGTGAATCCAGCTAATGCTGGTCAACTTATTGGATCCAGCCACTGATGGTCCCCTTAGTGGACCCAGCCAGTGCTGATCCCCTTAGTGGACCCAGCCAGTGCTGATCCCCTCAGTGGATCCAGCCAGTGCTGATCCTTTCATTGTATCCAGCGAACACTGGTCCTGATCCCCCTAGTGGATCCAGACAGCGCTGGTCCATTCATGGATCTAGCCAGCGCTGGTCCCCTTAGTGGACTCGGCCAGAGCTGATCCACTTATTGGGTACTGCTAGCTTGCTGGTCTCCTTTATGGATTCAGCTAACGCTAGTCCTCTCAGTGGATTCAGCAAGAGCTGGTCCCCTTAGTAGATTCAGCATGAGCTGGTCCTCTTAGTGGACCCAGCCATTGCCGGTCCCCCTAGTGGATCCAGATAGCGTTGATTCCATTGGTGAATCAAGCAATAGCAGGTCCCGCTAGTGGCTTCAGCTGTCTCTTTCATTAGATATGTTAGACTAATGATGGTTATTTTTGGGCCGGTTTTCTTAGCGAATCCTGTCCCAATTTGGGACTGAAAAAGGGTGGTCCTTATTGTACGGTCCAATATCGGGTATCCACTGTGCATACACTACTAGTCAGGCAGATTGGTGTAACAATTGTGGGTTTATACATAGAAGCATGAAATTTTCAGCATGTCTGGACAATGTGCCTAGGCAAATTTATAGCTATGGGGCCAATCGAAATATTGTCTATGTGAGCCTTGGCAGCCATTTTTCAAAATGGCTGCCAAAAGAACACTGCGGTCGCATAGTATTTTCCATAATGAGACAAAATCAATTATTATTGAATGATTCAACCCATCCAAATAGTAGACAATGTGCCTAGAATAATTTATAGCTATGGGGCCACTCAAAATAATGTCCACGTGAGCCTTGGCATCCATTTTTCTAAATGGCTGCCAAAAAGAACACTGCGGTCGCATAGTATTTTGCATAATGAGACACAATCAATTATTATTAGTGGAGTAAACCCATCCAAATAGTAGATAATATGCCTAGGGCAGTTTATAGCTATGGGGCCACTCGAAATAATGTCTATTTGAGCCTTGGCAGCCATTTTGAAAAATGGCTGCCAAAAGAACACTGCGGTCGCATAGTATTTTGCGTAATAAAACATAATCTATGATGTTTGAATGATTCAAGTCATCCACTTAACAATCTTTGATGATATAACATACACTTAAGGAAGCTGAACCTCAAGTAAGGGTGATTGGTATCTATACTGTACTTAAATGTGTTGCAAAGTCACTGGTCTTCAGGCTTTACGCATCACAGTCTTGTCCACTGCACTGGAACAAGGCAGTACACTTCAGTGCTGCTTTATTGCACTTGCATTGTCCCCTGCAGCCTTGTTTGCAGCCACAAGAAATTAGTTCCCTAGAGGATGTGCTTGATTCTGGCAAAGTGGTCCACAGCTGTTTCCAGTTGGGTGGTTCAGCCCAGCCCCAGTCATTAGGGGTGACAGCTTTTAAGCAACTGCAGTTGCCTGGCCCAAGCAGTGCCCCCTGGTAGACTGTTCTCTTGATGTGCTTCACCAAGGCACCTTTTGTTGGTGGGATGGCAGGCATCCATGATGATGGCTCTTCCCTTCTTGGTAAACAGTTCCTTCGAGCTTCATCTATTTTGGTAGGCTCCCTCGTACGGTCAATACAACAATGGTGAAACGCGCCAGCACGGCAACATTGTTATCAGTTATTTCTGCTGGGCCTGAGGACAGAGCCAGGAAAGTTGGTGTAGCATATTCAAATACTTCCAGGTTTCTCATGCTGACTTCTTCCCCTTTGCACCAACGGATGATACCATACGTATCACACCCCGTATGCATGGAATATATAGATATAAGAGATCGAGACTTGTCAGGGCCGAGGGATGTAGCAATCTTGTGTGCGGAATGTACCTAAAGTGTCGACCTGTCCTAAAATACACCCAGAGCTCCCACATTGGAAGCATCTTCCAAATGCAGAATCATTCGGCTGTCGGCTGTCGGCTCTCTGGTTTAAGCCTTCTGTATTGGTCCCAGACCACGTCAACCATACTGGCATGTTGCAGTTGGGCCTGGACGTGGGGGAGGAATATCTTCATTGCATAATCATCAAAAGTTTTGGTGGCATGTGGTTTGAGAAAGTTGACAACCAGAGCTCCAGCGAGGATTATGACATCAGCTCCTGGGGCTTCACCTCTGGCTGCAGCACAGTTGCTCTCTAGGCAGCCCAAGAGGTCTGCCTTGGTTCCCGATCTGAGGTTGCCAAGCTGAGCTAAAGATGGGGGGCACGCCTGATTTCATGTCGGAAAAAGTCATTTAGGCTGCCATCGCTAGACTGACAGGCGATATATAGCCGCAAAAATGGGGAGCAGTCACTCTTCAAAGATGAAACTTAAAGGCTTGTTTTGGATTTTCTCTTTCAGAAGGTCGACTGACAACTTGTTTTTCTTTATGGGCTCAGCGATGGGAGTTGCTCCACCAATCGATCAGTCATGAAATTCCGATACTGTTGTTCTCAGCCTGACGTAGAGAAGATGCCACAGTTGGGTCAACGATGTCCCTGGTGTTAGGTTGGGTTGCCCATATCTTCTATGACATCAACTAGTTCCTTGTCCTGCTTTCCAAAAGTCACCTGGAAACTTTTGGTCTGCTCATGGTGACTGGTATTCAGAAGCTAGTGGTGTTTTCTCTCCAGGGATGCCTTAAACTCACTAGTCATCATCACCAGTTCAGAATCAGCGACCACCCAGCGTCTGAGGGCCTCGGGGGATTGAGTAAGTCCAACAGCACCACCGTCGCTATTTATGTCAGCACTGTTTTGCTCATGTGCCTGGTCCAGAGCCATGGATAAAAACACCCTGTTGGTTTTTGCGAACAGTAAAGTTGCCATTCATGAACTCCATAGCAGTTTCTGGGTGGATTATCATTAGACTGAGCATGTCTCGAATTTAGACTGGTACCCATCTTGCGTGTTGGTGTGGTCCAAACTAAAGAATCATGGGGTAACCTTGGTCAGGCAGTCCGCATACAGAGCAAAGTTTGCCTCGTGTAGATAAGGACGAGGAGCTCAACATGTTTGAGTTGGAGAGCTGTGTGCCAGAAATTGAACTGTGGAATCACCTGATTTTTTCAGGCAAACCAGTCATCAAACGTTTCTGCTTGGCATTCTGGCTCCAGGGACTCCAGGTAGTGGGCATACGTAATTTTGAGTAGGATGTACATGCTGCTTGCTGTAACTTGGTGTGCATGCCTAGTTCTTGTGATATGAGAGGCCTTCAAAAAGGAGTCTGATGTGCCTGCCGAGAAGGGCCGTTGTGCTGCAGAAGCTGAGCTTTATGTGTACCACTGCTTGACTGTGATAGGGACTGGATGTTGGGACCATCAAGAATCATGGCTGCGATTGTTAGAAGTGACTGGGGTACAGAGTTGAACTGGCATGGCTCATCAAAGGAGCCTGTGAATGTCTTTCTGCACAATTTGAGCTGCTCGTGCGAGACAGATGGCTTCGTCATCAAAATCGTCCTTGCAGAACTTACGTAGGGCAGCTCCCATGTCTATGTCAAATGTAAGGAGTAGGATCCACCCCGCCCTTCTCTCTAAGCTTTCAGGTATGGGAAGTGGGCAAGGATGCAATTTTAAGGTTCAGTGCTGTGTGGACGAGTGTCTAGCGCAATGCCAAATTGCTGGAGCCGCGCAGAATACAGTTTGATCAGGTCTGCTAGCATGAAGACTTGAGCTTCATTCATCCTCGACTCATCAATGTAGCCTATGTTAGCAATTCAGCGAGAGCAATGTTTCTGCTGAGGTTGTCAGTTGTGTTCTATTTGCCTTTTTGGGCTTGCTCGGCTACAGTTCTGTTGTAAAGTGATACTAAACAAAGAGTAGTAAAGTGTTACTAAACAAAGTGATACTAAGCAACCTGCGTCTTGTGCTATCAAGTCACCAGCACTGAGTTTAGCCAGAAGTTGCTGACCTTAAAGATCTGTGGCACATGTTGTAACTTTCTTGTTGAACCGAAAAGTGGCTGCTTCGTGGAGTGTGTCTACTGTGTCCTCATCCCAACAGAAAAAGCAGACATGTTTTGTCGATGCTTCCTGTGTAGCACTTTGTCGAGTATAATTCTTGGAAACACCTGAACCGCGGTCACAGTCTTTCACAGAATGGGTTTTTTAAACTCAGTGAAGCGTATGAGGTGTGTTGAAACAGTTGAGTAGCCTACCCTTGACCAACATTGACATCAATCCGCTTGCTTCCAGTAGGGAACTGCATTGATTCGGGAGTTACTGTCTGGCAAAGGCAGCATATTGTCCAGTCAGTTATAAGTGGGCTGTGTTACCCGAGAGTGAGAGGGACCAGCCGAGTCACCAGCCTGCTGTGAATCGGCAATATTTTACTTTTTGTATATAGCTATACGTCTACCACCACCATGTAAACACCTTCACCACACATTAAATTAATAAAGGAGTCATGGAAAAATAAAAAAAGGCATTTTTGTTAATGTATTGCCCGAATGTAAGTGACCCCTGGTCACGGTAGTTTGAGACTTTTTGCTGAGCTATTTTGCTGAGTCAGCATAATTTTGAATGTCTCCATGGGCACAAACACCCACATATACTGTTTGTAACTTGCTGTGGTAGTTTAAGGTTCAATAATAAAGCAATGCAAGGCCAATAACTGTCTTGTATTGCCTTAGTAGTTGAAGCTGTCCGTGTCACAAGTGCGTATTGGACGCCATTTTGAAAAATGGCTGCCAACACTTACAAGGGTCTTACTTCCGGTGGCCCCATAGCTGAAAAGTTTGCCAGGACCATAGTCTAAACATGTGCCAAATTTCATGCTTCTATGTATAAACCCACAATTGTTTGCTATATTTCACATATCTGCCTGACTATACATGCATCCCACAATAACGGGGATGCTTAATAGTGACACATCCATACCAGACAATAATACAATCTACAATATAACATCATCACAATGTTCTACATGTGTATTAGGGTGCTATGTTCAGACCATTATATATTACTCAGGTGCTTCTAAATAATATGCTTCCACCAGAAACATTGTTTATGTAGTTATAGAGGCTGTTTTTAAGCTAACATAGTTTTCTGTATGTCTTGATGGGTATATAAGCTTTAAAACCTGTTCTTGTCGGCACGACAACATCAAAGCGTCCCCGGAATCAGTTTTTTTAAAAACAATTTTATTTGTATTTGCAATAATTTTTATATCTTAGTTCTGCGGCATTTTAAACTACTTGGTAACCTACTTGTTTTCATACAATAACCCTATACTATCACATATTTTTTGGCGTTTTTATATCTCGAATCATGCATGCCTTTCGACATCTTGTTAATTTTAGCCATAGTATTATAAAAAAAACAATGGTCATCAGCGACACAAATTTATTTAATCAACCAGCACCAAGCTAACAGCAACATAATACAGTTAAAGAATACAAAGACGAGTGCTATCTAGTAATAGTGAGTTTTGTGTTGTCAACCACGGTAGTTAAACGTTCATAGTTCAACAATTTAGAATGTTAATGTTAAATACACTTTGCAATAATTGAACAAAACTACAACGAGCTGCTATGTGACAACAATAATAATTTCTCATAGCACACAAAATATTCTCTGCGAAATGCTAACACACGGTAATTTTAATAGGCCTAAGTAAATATGTTATGTGATTATGCAAAGTGATATATTTTACAAAAATTACTATGGACAAAACAAACATACAGAACTTTTTGTGATTTTTTTATAAATGAAACGGCTATACATGTATCAACAGTTAGTTTTATGTTAGATGTTCTGCTAATATCCAAGCGGGTGACAAACTGGCGAACCCCGGTGTAACAAGCACGCAGCGTTAACCTGTTAATTACTACATCAAGTTTTCGCCTATCTCTATAGTAGACATTAAATTAGGCAAATATTAAAGTATGGGCTGTTCTAGAGATCTGAGAGCGGTTTTATTGTAATCCTTGACCACGGAAATATTGGACTACATATATTACTTTATTCGACACAACCAGTAGTATTTAAGATATTTTAGAAAATCGATATTATAGTAATGGCGGCACTTCCGAAGATCGAAATAAATGACTTTATCTAACGTTACAATATTGCAAAAAACACTTTAAATTATGACGTCCTAATTTGTTGAATGTAATATGATGTAAAACAAAGTCATGATATTTCGTGTTTGCATTAATTAGGAGGTTGACACTGGTTAATTCATGCTATCATATAAACATTAGTCTGATAACTACATCCAAGTCAAAAGCAAATATATCGGTATCCATGGTAACGGAGATAACTTGGAAAACTACCAAAAAGTCGATCATGGAGCACTAGTAACTGGACTAGTTATCAAGAACACATTATTATTACTTTGATACTAAACAGAGGTGAAGATATTGCACTTGGCTTCCACCCTTTGAAACAAACTCTCAGTAGTTTGATCTTTTAGACCTATCATGTTGCATATTCGCCGAAATGGTTGTCATGGAAGCAACGTCATAAATATATTTTTCCAAAATAATCAACTTAAAAAAAATAGATCAAGATCATAGATAAATTTATTTTGATACTTTTTCAGTTTTTTGCGAAAAAACTATGAATTTGCAGCAAAGTCACTTAAAAGAAATAATTTTGTTTACTTTATTGAGAACATAATTATTGAGAACATAATTATCAGTAAATTCATCAAAATCACATCACATTGACAAAGAATCATTTTTAAAACCGTAGAAATCATTTCAACAACACATAAATACATAAAATAGACAACAAAATCATTTAAATGGGCCAATTATTGATCAAATTATGACGCACAAAGAGTGAAATAATACGGATGGTGGCCATCTTGAAAAAAGGCTAAATTGGACCCCGTGAGACATTTTTTTTACTGGTAACACCTGAAATGTCAAAATAGACATCTTAGGGGTGCTAAAACTGGTTTAAGAATTTAGTTTTAGGGGGGGGGGCAGGGGGGAAACAGGGCAGCTACTTCAGCTAACATTGAAGTACCTTCCTGTCTACCTGCCTACCCCTGTAAAAACAGAACATACGCTTATATGAAGTTGAAGTGCCTACCTGCCTACCTGTCTACCCGCCTACCCCTGTAGAACCGGGACAGACACTTAGATGTAGTTGAAGTGCCTACCTGTCCACCCGCATATACCCTGTACCAACGGAGCATACACATAGATGAAATTCAAGTGCCTACCTGTCTACCCGCCTACCCCTGTACAAACAGAGCAGACATATAAATGAAATCGAAATGCCTACCTGTCTACCTGCCTACCCGGGTAGAACCAGGGAAGACACATAGATGACATTGAAGTGCCTACCAGCCTACCTGTCTACCCGCCTACCCCTGTAAAACCGGGGCAGACACTTAGATGAAGTTGAAGTGCCTACCTGCCTACCCGCCTACCCTTGTAGAACCAGAACAGACACTTAGATGAAGTTAAAGTGTCTACCTGCCTACCTGTCTACCACTGTAGAATCAGAGCAGACACTTAGATGATCAGATGATGTTGAAGTGCCTACCTGCCAACCTGTCTACCCGCCTACCACTGTAGAACCAGGGCAGACACTTAGATGAAGTTGAAGTGCCTACCTGCCTACCCGTCTACCACTGTAGAACCAGGGCAGACACTTAGATGATTAATTGAAGTTAAAGTGCCTATCTGCCTACCTGTCTACCCGCCTACCACTGTAGAACCAGGGCAGACACTTAGATGAAGTTGAAGTGCCTACCTGCCTACCCGTCTACCACTGTAGAACCAGGGCAGACACTTTAATGATCAATTGAAGTTGAAGTGCCTACCTGTCTACCTGCCTACCCGTCTGTAGAGCCAGGACAGACGCTTAGATGAAGTTGAAGTGCCTACCTGTCCACCTGCCTACCCCTTTAGAAACAGGGCAGGCAGATGCATGTAAGTGAAATTGATGAAGTGGGAGTGGGTAGAGGATACATAATATATGTTAAAAAATATTAAGTTAAAAATTAAAATATCCAAGTAATTACAGTCCAAGAGTAGTAGTCGTCACTCAACTGAAATATAATATATATTTAATATTATAATATAATATATATATAATATTATAATAAAATATACTAATATATAATATATTATATATATAATATTTATATATTATATAATATATAATATACAATATATAATATATATATATATATATTTATTTATTTATTTGAACTGAATGTGTGTAGTGTGTGAGCTGGATGTCGAGTACTGCACTTGGGCCGATATAGCGACTAGAAGGTTCGTTGGGCCTCCCTAGGAACCAATGTATTTTGTTCGTCTTAATTTTCCCGAAATTATAAAAAAAATTATCGGTATATGACAGGAGACTTGTCGAAAAATGTGTAAAAAACATATTTTTACGGTGTATTAGGTGATGTAGCGACTAAAAGATTCGTTGGTCCACCCTAGGACCAAATGCATTTTGTTTGGCTTATTTTTCCCGAAATTTAAATATTTGTTCCTCGGTGGTTGACTGGGACTTTTCGGGAAATGTGTAAAAAACACATTTTTAGGTGGATTAGGTGATGTAGCGACTAGAAGGTTGGTTGGGCCACCCTAGAACTAAATACATTTTGTTTGGCTTATTTTTCCGGAAATTTTAATATTTTTTTCTCAGAGTTTGACTGGGGACTTTTCGAGAAATGTGTAAAAACACATTTTTATGGTGGATTAGGTGATGTAGCGACTAGAAGGTTCGTTGGGCTACCCTAGGACCTATTGCATTTTGTTTGGCTTATTTTTCTCGAAATTTAAATATTTTTTTCTCGGTGGATGACTGGGGACTTTTCGGGAAATGTGCAAAGGAGGTGTTTTTATGATGTATTAGGTGCTGTAGCAGTAGAAGGCTCGTTGGGCCACCCTAGGACCAAATACATTTTGTTTGTCTTATTTTTCCCGATTTTTAAATATTTTTTCCCAGAGTTTGACCGGGGACTTTTCGAATATTGAACCAACTTTCTCAAGCTGAATGTTGAATGTTTAATGTTGAACCAACACTGGACGTTTCGTTGGGCCACCCTAGGACTAAACCATTTTGTTTGGCTTATTTTTCCGGAAATTTAATATTTTTTTCTCAGAGTTTGACTGGGGACTTTTCGAGAAATGTGTAAAAAACACATTTTTATGGTGGATTAGGTGATGTAGCGACTAGAAGGTTCGTTGGGCTACCCTAGGACCTATTGCATTTTGTTTGGCTTATTTTTCTCGAAATTTAAATATTTTTTTCTCGGTGGATGACTGGGGACTTTTCGGGAAATGTGCAAAGGAGGTGTTTTTTATGGTGTATTAGGTGCTGTAGCGAGTAGAGGGTTCGTTGGGCCACCCTAGGACCAAATACATTTTGTTTGCCTTATTTTTCCCGATTTTTTTATATTTTTTCCCCAGAGTTTGACTGGGGACTTTTCGAATATTGAACCAACTTTCTCAATCTGAATGCTGAATGTTTAATGTTGAACCAACACTGGACGTTTTAAATATTTTTTTCTCGGTGGATGACTGGGGACTTTTCGGGAAATGTGCAAAGGAGGTGTTTTTTATGGTGTATTAGGTGCTGTAGCGAGTAGAAGGTTCGTTGGGCCACCCTAGGACCAAATGCATTTTGTTTGGCTTATTTTTCCCGATATTTAAATATTTTTTTCTCGGTGGATGACTGGGGACTTTTCGGGAAATGTGTAAAAAACACATTTTTATGGTGGATTAGGTGATGTAGCGACTAGAAGGTTCGTTGGGCCACCCTAGGACCATATGCATTTTGTTTGTCTTATTTTTCACGAAATTTAAATATTTTTGTTTCTGTGGATGACTGGGGACTTTTCGAGAAATGTGCAAAGGAGGTGTTTTTATGATGTATTAGGTGCTGTAGCAGTAGAAGGCTCGTTGGGCCACCCTAGGACCAAATACATTTTGTTTGTCTTATTTTTCCCGATTTTTAAATATTTTTTCCCAGAGTTTGACCGGGGACTTTTCGAATATTGAACCAACTTTCTCAAGCTGAATGTTGAATGTTTAATGTTGAACCAACACTGGACGTTTCGTTGGGCCACCCTAGGACTAAACCATTTTGTTTGGCTTATTTTTCCGGAAATTTAATATTTTTTTCTCAGAGTTTGACTGGGGACTTTTCGAGAAATGTGTAAAAAACACATTTTTATGGTGGATTAGGTGATGTAGCGACTAGAAGGTTCGTTGGGCTACCCTAGGACCTATTGCATTTTGTTTGGCTTATTTTTCTCGAAATTTAAATATTTTTTTCTCGGTGGATGACTGGGGACTTTTCGGGAAATGTGCAAAGGAGGTGTTTTTTATGGTGTATTAGGTGCTGTAGCGAGTAGAGGGTTCGTTGGGCCACCCTAGGACCAAATACATTTTGTTTGCCTTATTTTTCCCGATTTTTTTATATTTTTTCCCCAGAGTTTGACTGGGGACTTTTCGAATATTGAACCAACTTTCTCAATCTGAATGCTGAATGTTTAATGTTGAACCAACACTGGACGTTTTAAATATTTTTTTCTCGGTGGATGACTGGGGACTTTTCGGGAAATGTGCAAAGGAGGTGTTTTTTATGGTGTATTAGGTGCTGTAGCGAGTAGAAGGTTCGTTGGGCCACCCTAGGACCAAATGCATTTTGTTTGGCTTATTTTTCCCGATATTTAAATATTTTTTTCTCGGTGGATGACTGGGGACTTTTCGGGAAATGTGTAAAAAACACATTTTTATGGTGGATTAGGTGATGTAGCGACTAGAAGGTTCGTTGGGCCACCCTAGGACCATATGCATTTTGTTTGTCTTATTTTTCACGAAATTTAAATATTTTTGTTTCTGTGGATGACTGGGGACTTTTCGAGAAATGTGCAAAGGAGGTGTTTTTATGATGTATTAGGTGCTGTAGCAGTAGAAGGCTCGTTGGGCCACCCTAGGACCAAATACATTTTGTTTGTCTTATTTTTCCCGATTTTTAAATATTTTTTCCCAGAGTTTGACCGGGGACTTTTCGAATATTGAACCAACTTTCTCAAGCTGAATGTTGAATGTTTAATGTTGAACCAACACTGGACGTTTCGTTGGGCCACCCTAGGACTAAACCATTTTGTTTGGCTTATTTTTCCGGAAATTTAATATTTTTTTCTCAGAGTTTGACTGGGGACTTTTCGAGAAATGTGTAAAAAACACATTTTTATGGTGGATTAGGTGATGTAGCGACTAGAAGGTTCGTTGGGCTACCCTAGGACCTATTGCATTTTGTTTGGCTTATTTTTCTCGAAATTTAAATATTTTTTTCTCGGTGGATGACTGGGGACTTTTCGGGAAATGTGCAAAGGAGGTGTTTTTTATGGTGTATTAGGTGCTGTAGCGAGTAGAGGGTTCGTTGGGCCACCCTAGGACCAAATACATCTTGTTTGCCTTATTTTTCCCGATTTTTTGATATTTTTTCCCCAGAGTTTGACTGGGGACTTTTCGAATATTGAACCAACTTTCTCAATCTGAATGTTGAATGTTTGATGTTGAACCAACACTGGACGTTTGGTTGGGCCACCCTAGGACTAAATGCATTTTGTTTGGCTTATTTTTCCGGATTTTTTTTTTTTTTTTTTTAAAGTTTGACTGGGGACTTCTCGAGAAATGTGTAAAAAACACATTTTTATGGTGGATTAGGTGATGTAGCGACTAGAAGGTTCGTTGGGCTACCCTAGGACCTAATGCATTTTGTTTGGCTTATTTTTCCCGAAATTCAAATATTTTTTTCTCGGTGGATGACTTTGGACTTTTCGAGAAATGTGTAAAAGACACATTTTTATGGTGGATTAGGTGATGTAGCGACTAGAAGGTTTGTTGGGCTACCCTAGGACCTAATGCATTTTGTTTGGCTTATTTTTCCCGAAATTCAAATATTTTTTTCTCGGTGGATGACTGTGGACTTTTCGAATATTGAACCAACTTTCTCAATCTAAATGTTGAATGTTTAATGTTGAACCAACACTGGACGTTTCGTTGGGCCACCCTAAGACCCAATGTATTTTGTTCGTCTTATTTTTCCGGGAATTGTAATATTTTTTCTCAGAGTTTGATTGGGGACTTTTCGAGAAATGTGTGAAAAACACATTTTTATGGTGGATTAGGTGATGTAGCGACTAGAAGGTTCGTTGGGCTACCCTAGGACCTATTGCATTTTGTTTGGCTTATTTTTCTCGAAATTTAAATATTTTTTTCTCGGTGGATGACTGGGGACTTTTCGGGAAATGTGCAAAGGAGGTGTTTTTTATGGTGTATTAGGTGCTGTAGCGAGTAGAGGGTTCGTTGGGCCACCCTAGGACCAAATACATTTTGTTTGCCTTATTTTTCCCGATTTTTTGATATTTTTTCCCCAGAGTTTGACTGGGGACTTTTCGAATATTGAACCAACTTTCTCAATCTGAATGCTGAATGTTTAATGTTGAACCAACACTGGACGTTTGGTTGGGCCACCCTAGGACTAAATGCATTTTGTTTGGCTTATTTTTCCGGAATTTTTTTTTTTTTTTTTTCAGAGTTTGACTGGGGACTTCTCGAGAAATGTGTAAAAAACACATTTTTATGGTGGATTAGGTGATGTAGCGACTAGAAGGTTCGTTGGGCTACCCTAGGACCTAATGCATTTTGTTTGGCTTATTTTTCCCGAAATTCAAATATTTTTTTCTCGGTGGATGACTGGGGACTTTTCGAGAAATGTGTAAAAGACACATTTTTATGGTGGATTAGGTGATGTAGCGACTAGAAGGTTTGTTGGGCTACCCTAGGACCTAATGCATTTTGTTTGGCTTATTTTTCCCGAAATTCAAATATTTTTTTCTCGGTGGATGACTGGGGACTTTTCGAATATTGAACCAACTTTCTCAATCTAAATGTTGAATGTTTAATGTTGAACCAACACTGGACGTTTCGTTGGGCCACCCTAGGACCCAATGTATTTTGTTCGTCTTATTTTTCCGGGAATTGTAATATTTTTTCTCAGAGTTTGATTGGGGACTTTTCGAGAAATGTGTGAAAAACACATTTTTATGGTGGATTAGGTGATGTGGCGACTAGAAGGATCGTTGGGTCACCCTAGGACCAAATGTAATTTGTTCGTCTTATTTTTCCGGGAATTGTAATATTTTTTTCTCAGAATTTGATTGGGGACTTTTCGAGAAATGTGCAAAGGAGGTGTTTTTATGGTGTATTAGGTGCTGTAGCGAGTAGAGGGTTCGTTGGGCCACCCTAGGACCAAATACATTTTGTTTGCCTTATTTTTCCCGATTTTTTGATATATTTTTTTCCCAGAGTTCGACTGGGGAATTTTTTGAATATTGTACCAACTTTCTCAATTTGAATGTTGAATGTTCAATGTTGAACCAACATTGGACGTTTCGCTGGGCCACCCTAGGACCCAATGTATTTTGTTCGTCTTATTTTTCCGGGAATTTAAATATTTTTTTCTCAGAGTTTGACTGGGGACTTTTCGATAAATGTGTAAAAAACACATTTTTATGGTGGATTAGGTGATGTAGCGACTTGAAGTATCGTAGGGCCACCCTAGGACCAAATGCATTTTGCTTGGCTTATTTTTCCGGAAATTTAAATATTTTTTTCTCAGAGTTTGACAGGGGACTTTTCGAGAAATGTGTAAAAAACACATTTTTATGGTGGATTAGGTGATGTAGCGACTAGAAGGTTCGTTGGTCCACCCTAGGACCAAATGCATTTTGTTTTGCTTATTTTTCCCGATTTTAATTTGTTTTCCCTCAGAGTTTGACTGGGGACTTTTCGAATATTGAACTAACTTTCTCAATCTGAATGTTGAATGTTTAATGTTGAACCAACGATGGACATTTCGTTGGGCCACCCTAAGAACCAATGTATTTTGTTCGTCTTATTTTCCGGAAATTGTAATATGTTTTTCTCAGAGTTTGACTGGGGACTTTTCGAGAAATGTGTAAAAAACACATTTTTATGGTGGATTAGGCCTGGTGATGTAGCGACTAGAAGGTTAGTTGGGCCACCCTAGGACCAAATGCATTTTACTTGGCTTATTTTTCCCGAAATTTGAATTTTTTTTTATCTCGGTGGATGACTGGGCACTTTGTGGGAAATGTGTAAAAAACACATTTTTATGTTGGTTAGGTGATGTAGCGACTACAAGGTTCGTCGGGCCACCCTAGGACCATATGCATTTTGTTTGCCTAATTTTTCCCGAAATTTAAATATTTTTTTCTCGGTGGATGACTGGGGACTTTTCGAGAAATGTGCAAAGGATGTGTTTTTATGGTGTATTAGGTGTTGTAGCGAGTACAGGGTTCGTTGGGCCACCCTAGGACCAAATACATTTTGTTTGCCTTATTTTTCCCGATTTTTTTTAAAAAAAATCCCAGAGTTTGACTGGAGACTTTTCGAATATTGAACCAACTTTCTCAATCTGAATGTTGAATGTTCAATGTTGAACCAACACTAAAGGTTTCGTTGGGCCACCCTAGGACCCAATGTATTTTGTTCGTCTTATTTTTCCGGGAATTGTAATATTTTTTTCTCAGAGTTTGATTGGGGACTTTTCGAGAAATGTGTAAAAAACACATTTTTATGGTGGATTAGGTGATGGAGCGACTAGAAGGTTTGTTTGGCCACCCTAGGACCAAATGCTTTTTGATTGGCTTATTTTTCTGGAAATTTAAATATTTTTTTCTCAGAGTTTGACTAGGGACTTTTCGAGAAATGTGTAAAAAACACATTTTTATGGTGGATTAGGTGATGTAGCGACTAGAAGGTTCGTTGGGCCACCCTAAGACCAAATGCATTTTGTTTGGCTTATTTTTCCGGAAATTTCAATATTTTTTCTCAGAGTTTGACTGAGGACTTTTCAAGAAATGTGTAAATAAAAACACATTTCTATGGTGGATTAGGTGATGTAGCGACTAGAAGGTTCGTTGGGCCACCCTAGGACCAAATGCATTTTGTTTGGCTTATTTTTCCCGAAATTTAAATATTTTTTACTCGGTGGATGACTGGACACTTTTCGGGAAATGTGTAAAAAACATATTTTTATGGTGGATTAGGTGATGTAGCGACTAGAAGGTTCGTTGGGCCACCCTAGGATCATATGCATTTTGTTTGCCTCATTTTTCCCGAAATTTATATATTTTTGTTTCTGTGGATGACTGGGGACTTTTCGAGAAATGTGCAAAGGAGGTGTTTTTATGATGTATTAGGTGCTGTAGCGAGTAGAGGGCTCGTTGGGCCACCCTAGGACCAAATACATTTTGTTTGTCTTATTTTTACCGATTTTTAAATATTTTTTCCCAGAGTTTGACCGGGGACTTTTCGAATATTGAACCAGCTTTCTCAATCTGAATGTTGAATGTTTAATGTTGAACCAACACTGGACGTTTCGTTGGGCCACCCTAGGACTAAATGCATTTTGTTTGGCTTATTTTTCCGAAAATTTAAATATTTTTTTCTCAGAGTTTGACTGGGGACTTTTCGAGAAATGTGTAAAAAACACGTTTTTATGATGTATTAGGTGCTGTAGCGAGTAGAGGGCTCGTTGGGCCACCCTAGGACCAAATACATTTTGTTTGTCTTATTTTTACCGATTTTTAAATATTTTTTCCCAGAGTTTGACCGGGGACTTTTCGAATATTGAACCAACTTTCTCGATCTGAATGTTGAATGTTTAATGTTGAACCAACACTGGACGTTTCGTTGGGCCACCCTAGGACTAAATGCATTTTGTTTGGCTTATTTTTCCGAAAATTTAAATATTTTTTTCTCAGAGTTTGACTGGGGACTTTTCGAGAAATGTGTAAAAAACACGTTTTTATGATGTATTAGGTGATGTAGCGACTAGAAGGCTCGTTGGGCTACCCTGGGACCTAATGCATTTTGTTTGGCTTATTTTTCGCGAAATTCAAATATTTTTTTCTTGGTGGATGACTGGGGACTTTTCGAGGAATGTGTAAAAAAACATTTTTATGCTGGATTAGGTGATGTAGCGACTGGGAAGATTAGTTGGGCCACCCTAGGACCAAATGCATTTTGTTTGGCTTATTTTTCTGGAAATTTGAATATTTTTTCTCAGAGTTTGACTGGGGACTTTTCGAATATTGAACTAGCTTTCTCAATCTGAATGTTGAATGTTTAATGTTGAACCAGCGATGGACATTTCGTTGGGCCACCCTAAGAACCAATGTATTTTGTTCGTCTTATTTTCCGGAAATTGTAATATGTTTTTCTCAGAGTTTGACTGGGGACTTTTCGAGAAATGTGTAAAAAACACATTTTTATGGTGGATTAGGCCTGGTGATGTAGCGACTAGAAGGTTAGTTGGGCCACCCTAGGACCAAATGCATTTTACTTGGCTTATTTTTCCCGAAATTTGATTTTTTTTTTATCTCGGTGGATGACTGGGGACTTTGTGGGAAATGTGTAAAAAACACATTTTTATGTTGGTTAGGTGATGTAGCGACTACAAGGTTCGTCGGGCCACCCTAGGACCATATGCATTTTGTTTGCCTAATTTTTCCCGAAATTTAAATATTTTTTTCTCGGTGGATGACTGGGGACTTTTCGAGAAATGTGCAAAGGATGTGTTTTTATGGTGTATTAGGTGTTGTAGCGAGTACAGGGTTCGTTGGGCCACCCTAGGACCAAATACATTTTGTTTGCCTTATTTTTCCCGATTTTTTTTTAAAAAAATCCCAGAGTTTGACTGGAGACTTTTCGAATATTGAACCAACTTTCTCAATCTGAATGTTGAATGTTCAATGTTGAACCAACACTAAAGGTTTCGTTGGGCCACCCTAGGACCCAATGTATTTTGTTCGTCTTATTTTTCCGGGAATTGTAATATTTTTTTCTCAGAGTTTGATTGGGGACTTTTCGAGAAATGTGTAAAAAACACATTTTTATGGTGGATTAGGTGATGGAGCGACTAGAAGGTTTGTTTGGCCACCCTAGGACCAAATGCTTTTTGATTGGCTTATTTTTCTGGAAATTTAAATATTTTTTTCTCAGAGTTTGACTAGGGACTTTTCGAGAAATGTGTAAAAAACACATTTTTATGGTGGATTAGGTGATGTAGCGACTAGAAGGTTCGTTGGGCCACCCTAAGACCAAATGCATTTTGTTTGGCTTATTTTTCCGGAAATTTCAATATTTTTTCTCAGAGTTTGACTGAGGACTTTTCAAGAAATGTGTAAGTAAAAACACATTTCTATGGTGGATTAGGTGATGTAGCGACTAGAAGGTTCGTTGGGCCACCCTAGGACCAAATGCATTTTGTTTGGCTTATTTTTCCCGAAATTTAAATATTTTTTACTCGGTGGATGACTGGACACTTTTCGGGAAATGTGTAAAAAACATATTTTTATGGTGGATTAGGTGATGTAGCGACTAGAAGGTTCGTTGGGCCACCCTAGGATCATATGCATTTTGTTTGCCTCATTTTTCCCGAAATTTATATATTTTTGTTTCTGTGGATGACTGGGGACTTTTCGAGAAATGTGCAAAGGAGGTGTTTTTATGATGTATTAGGTGCTGTAGCGAGTAGAGGGCTCGTTGGGCCACCCTAGGACCAAATACATTTTGTTTGTCTTATTTTTACCGATTTTTAAATATTTTTTCCCAGAGTTTGACCGGGGACTTTTCGAATATTGAACCAGCTTTCTCAATCTGAATGTTGAATGTTTAATGTTGAACCAACACTGGACGTTTCGTTGGGCCACCCTAGGACTAAATGCATTTTGTTTGGCTTATTTTTCCGAAAATTTAAATATTTTTTTCTCAGAGTTTGACTGGGGACTTTTCGAGAAATGTGTAAAAAACACGTTTTTATGATGTATTAGGTGCTGTAGCGAGTAGAGGGCTCGTTGGGCCACCCTAGGACCAAATACATTTTGTTTGTCTTATTTTTACCGATTTTTAAATATTTTTTCCCAGAGTTTGACCGGGGACTTTTCGAATATTGAACCAACTTTCTCGATCTGAATGTTGAATGTTTAATGTTGAACCAACACTGGACGTTTCGTTGGGCCACCCTAGGACTAAATGCATTTTGTTTGGCTTATTTTTCCGAAAATTTAAATATTTTTTTCTCAGAGTTTGACTGGGGACTTTTCGAGAAATGTGTAAAAAACACGTTTTTATGATGTATTAGGTACTGTAGCGAGTAGAGGGCTCGTTGGGCCACCCTAGGACCAAATACATTTTGTTTGTTTTATTTTTACCGATTTTTAAATATTTTTTCCCAGAGTTTGACCGGGGACTTTTCGAATATTGAACCAACTTTCTCAATCTGAATGTTGAATGTTTAATGTTGAACCAACACTGGACGTTTCGTTGGGCCACCCTAGGACTAAATGCATTTTGTTTGGCTTATTTTTCCGAAAATTTAAATATTTTTTTCTCAGAGTTTGACTGGGGACTTTTCGAGAAATGTGTAAAAAACACGTTTTTATGATGTATTAGGTGCTGTAGCGAGTAGAGGGCTCGTTGGGCCACCCTAGGACCAAATACATTTTGTTTGTCTTATTTTTACCGATTTTTAAATATTTTTTCCCAGAGTTTGACCGGGGACTTTTCGAATATTGAACCAACTTTCTCAATCTGAATGTTGAATGTTTAATGTTGAACCAACACTGGACGTTTCGTTGGGCCACCCTAGTACTAAATGCATTTTGTTTGGCTTATTTTTCAGAAAATATAAATATTTTTTTCTCAGAGTTTGACTGGGGACTTTTCGAGAAATGTGTAAAAAACACGTTTTTATGATGTATTAGGTGCTGTAGCGAGTAGAGGGCTCGTTGGGCCACCCTAGGACCAAATACATTTTGTTTGTCTTATTTTTACCGATTTTTAAATATTTTTTCCCAGAGTTTGACCGGGGACTTTTCGAATATTGAACCAACTTTATCAATCTGAATGTTGAATGTTTAATGTTGAACCAACACTGGACGTTTCGTTGGGCCACCCTAGGACTAAATGCATTTTGTTTGGCTTATTTTTCCGGAAATTTAAAAAAAAAAAATTCAGAGTTTGACTGGGGGCTTTTCGAGAAATGTGTAAAAAAACACATTTTTATGGTGGATTAGGTGATGTAGCGACTAGAAGGCTCGTTGGGCTACCCTGGGACCTAATGCATTTTGTTTGGCTTATTTTTCGCGAAATTCAAATATTTTTTTCTTGGTGGATGACTGGGGACTTTTCGAGGAATGTGTAAAAAAACATTTTTATGCTGGATTAGGTGATGTAGCGACTGGGAAGATTAGTTGGGCCACCCTAGGACCAAATGCATTTTGTTTGGCTTATTTTTCTGGAAATTTGAATATTTTTTCTCAGAGTTTGACTGGGGACTTTTCGAATATTGAACTAACTTTCTCAATCTGAATGTTGAATGTTTAATGTTGAACCAACGATGGACATTTCGTTGGGCCACCCTAAGAACCAATGTATTTTGTTCGTCTTATTTTCCGGAAATTGTAATATGTTTTTCTCAGAGTTTGACAGGGGACTTTTCGAGAAATGTGTAAAAAACACATTTTTATGGTGGATTAGGCCTGGTGATGTAGCGACTAGAAGGTTAGTTGGGCCACCCTAGGACCAAATGCATTTTACTTCGCTTATTTTTCCCGAAATTTGATTTTTTTTTTATCTCGGTGGATGACTGGGGACTTTGTGGGAAATGTGTAAAAAACACATTTTTATGTTGGTTAGGTGATGTAGCGACTACAAGGTTCGTCGGGCCACCCTAGGACCATATGCATTTTGTTTGCCTAATTTTTCCCGAAATTTAAATATTTTTTTCTCGGTGGATGACTGGGGACTTTTCGAGAAATGTGCAAAGGATGTGTTTTTATGGTGTATTAGGTGTTGTAGCGAGTACAGGGTTCGTTGGGCCACCCTAGGACCAAATACATTTTGTTTGCCTTATTTTTCCCGATTTTTTTTTAAAAAAATCCCAGAGTTTGACTGGAGACTTTTCGAATATTGAACCAACTTTCTCAATCTGAATGTTGAATGTTCAATGTTGAACCAACACTAAAGGTTTCGTTGGGCCACCCTAGGACCCAATGTATTTTGTTCGTCTTATTTTTCCGGGAATTGTAATATTTTTTTCTCAGAGTTTGATTGGGGACTTTTCGAGAAATGTGTAAAAAACACATTTTTATGGTGGATTAGGTGATGGAGCGACTAGAAGGTTTGTTTGGCCACCCTAGGACCAAATGCTTTTTGATTGGCTTATTTTTCTGGAAATTTAAATATTTTTTTCTCAGAGTTTGACTAGGGACTTTTCGAGAAATGTGTAAAAAACACATTTTTATGGTGGATTAGGTGATGTAGCGACTAGAAAGTTCGTTGGGCCACCCTAAGACCAAATGCATTTTGTTTGGCTTATTTTTCCGGAAATTTAAATATTTTTTCTCAGAGTTTGACTGAGGACTTTTCAAGAAATGTGTAAATAAAAACACATTTCTATGGTGGATTAGGTGATGTAGCGACTAGAAGGTTCGTTGGGCCACCCTAGGACCAAATGCATTTTGTTTGGCTTATTTTTCCCGAAATTTAAATATTTTTTACTCGGTGGATGACTGGACACTTTTCGGGAAATGTGTAAAAAACATATTTTTATGGTGGATTAGGTGATGTAGCGACTAGAAGGTTCGTTGGGCCACCCTAGGATCATATGCATTTTGTTTGCCTCATTTTTCCCGAAATTTAAATATTTTTGTTTCTGTGGATGACTGGGGACTTTTCGAGAAATGTGCAAAGGAGGTGTTTTTATGATGTATTAGGTGCTGTAGCGAGTAGAGGGCTCGTTGGGCCACCCTAGGACCAAATACATTTTGTTTGTCTTATTTTTACCGATTTTAAATATTTTTTCCCAGAGTTTGACCGGGGACTTTTCGAATATTGAACCAACTTTCTCAATCTGAATGTTGAATGTTTAATGTTGAACCAACACTGGACGTTTCGTTGGGCCACCCTAGGACTAAATGCATTTTGTTTGGCTTATTTTTCCGAAAATTTAAATATTTTTTTCTCAGAGTTTGACTGGGGACTTTTCGAGAAATGTGTAAAAAACACGTTTTTATGATGTATTAGGTGCTGTAGCGAGTAGAGGGCTCGTTGGGCCACCCTAGGACCAAATACATTTTGTTTGTCTTATTTTTACCGATTTTTAAATATTTTTTCCCAGAGTTTGACCGGGGACTTTTCGAATATTGAACAAACTTTCTCAATCTGAATGTTGAATGTTTAATGTTGAACCAACACTGGACGTTTCGTTGGGCCACCCTAGGACTAAATGCATTTTGTTTGGCTTATTTTTCCGAAAATTTAAATATTTTTTTCTCAGAGTTTGACTGGGGACTTTTCGAGAAATGTGTAAAAAACACGTTTTTATGATGTATTAGGTGCTGTAGCGAGTAGAGGGCTCGTTGGGCCACCCTAGGACCAAATACATTTTGTTTGTCTTATTTTTACCGATTTTTAAATATTTTTTCCCAGAGTTTGACCGGGGACTTTTCGAATATTGAACCAACTTTCTCAATCTGAATGTTGAATGTTTAATGTTGAACCAACACTGGACGTTTCGTTGGGCCACCCTAGGACTAAATGCATTTTGTTTGGCTTATTTTTCAGAAAATATAAATATTTTTTTCTCAGACTTTGACTGGGGACTTTTCGAGAAATGTGTAAAAAACACGTTTTTATGATGTATTAGGTGCTGTAGCGAGTAGAGGGCTCGTTGGGCCACCCTAGGACCAAATACATTTTGTTTGTCTTATTTTTACCGATTTTTAAATATTTTTTCCCAGAGTTTGACCGGGGACTTTTCGAATATTGAACCAACTTTATCAATCTGAATGTTGAATGTTTAATGTTGAACCAACACTGGACGTTTCGTTGGGCCACCCTAGGACTAAATGCATTTTGTTTGGCTTATTTTTCCGGAAATTTTAATTTTTTTTTTCAGAGTTTGACTGGGGACTTCTCGAGAAATGTGTAAAAAAACACATTTTTATGGTGGATTAGGTGATGTAGCGACTAGAAGGCTCGTTGGGCTACCCTGGGACCTAATGCATTTTGTTTGGCTTATTTTTCCCGAAATTCAAATATTTTTTTCTTGGTGGATGATTGGGACTTTTCGAGGAATGTGTAAAAAAACATTTTTATGCTGGATTAGGTGATGTAGCGACTGGGAAGATTAGTTGGGCCACCCTAGGACCAAATGCATTTTGTTTGGCTTATTTTTCTGGAAATTTGAATATTTTTTCTCAGAGTTTGACTGGGGACTTTTCGAGAAATGTGTAGAAAACACATTTCTATGGTGGATTAGGTGATGTAGCGACTAGAAGGTTCGTTGAGCCACCCTAGGACCAAATGCATTTTGTTTGGCTTATTTTTCCCGATATTTACATATTTTTTTCTCGGTGGATGACTGGGGACTTTTCGGGAAATGTGTAAAAAACACATTTTTATGGTGGATTAGGTGATGTAGCGACTAGAAGGTTCGTTGGGCCACCCTAGGACCATATGCATTTTGTTTGTCTTATTTTTCACGAAATTTAAATATTTTTGTTTCTGTGGATGACTGGGGACTTTTCGAGAAATGTGCAAAGGAGGTGTTTTTATGATGTATTAGGTGCTGTAGCGAGTAGAAGGCTCGTTGGGCCACCCTAGGACCAAATACATTTTGTTTGTCTTATTTTTCCCGATTTTTAAATATTTTTTCCCAGAGTTTGACCGGGGACTTTCCGAATATTGAACCAACTTTATCAATCTGAATGTTGAATGTTTAATGTTGAACCAACACTGGACGTTTCGTTGGGCCACCCTAGGACTAAATGCATTTTGTTTGGCTTATTTTTCCGAAAATTTAAATATTTTTTTCTCAGAGTTTGACTGGGGACTTTTCGAGAAATGTGTAAAAAACACCTTTTTATGGTGGATTAGGTGATCTAGCGACTAGAAGGTTCGTTGGGCTACCCTAGGACCTAATGCATTTTGTTTGGCTTATTTTTCCCGAAATTTAAATATTTTTTTCTTGGTGGATGACTGGGGACTTTTCGGGAAATGTGCAAAGGAGGTGTTTTTTATGGTGTATTAGGTGCTGTAGCGAGTAGAGGGTTCGTTGGGCCACCCTAGGACCAAATACATTTTGTTTGCCTTATTTTTCCCGATTTTTTGATATTTTTTCCCCAGAGTTTGACTGGGGACTTTTCGAATATTGAACCAACTTTCTCAATCTGAATGTTGAATGTTTAATGGTGAACCAACACTGGACGTTTGGTTGGGCCACCCTAGGACTAAATGCATTTTGTTTGGCTTATTTTTCCGGAAATTTTAATTATTTTTTTTTCAGAGTTTGACTGGGGACTTCTCGAGAAATGTGTAAAAAACACATTTTTATGGTGGATTAGGTGATGTTATTTTTTTTTCAGAGTTTGACTGGGGACTTCTCGAGATATGTGTAAAAAACGCATTTTTATGGTGGATTAGGTGATGTAGCGACTAGAAGGTTCGTTGGGCTACCCTAGGACCTAATGCATTTTGTTTGGCTTATTTTTCCCGAAATTCAAAAAAAAAATTCTCGGTGGATGACTGGGGACTTTTCGAGAAATGTGTAAAAGACACATCTTTATGGTGTATTATGTGATGTAGCGACTAGAAGGTTCGTTGGGCTACCCTAGGACCTAATGCATTTTGTTTGGCTTATTTTTCCCGAAATTCAAATATTTTTTTCTCGGTGGATGACTGGGGACTTTTCGAATATTGAACCAACTTTCTCAATCTGAATGTTGAATGTTTAATGTTGAACCAACACTGGACGTTTCGTTGGGCCACCATAGGACCCAATGTATTTTGTTCGTCTTATTTTTCCGGGAATTGTAATATTTTTTCTCAGAGTTTGATTGGGGACTTTTCGAGAAATGTGTGAAAAACACATTTTTATGGTGGATTAGGTGATGTGGCGACTAGAAGGATCGTTGGGTCACCCTAGGACCAAATGTAATTTGTTTGTCTTATTTTTCCGGGAATTGTAATATTTTTTTCTCAGAATTTGATTGGGGACTTTTCGAGAAATGTGCAAAGGAGGTGTTTTTATGGTGTATTAGGTGCTGTAGCGAGTAGAGGGTTCGTTGGGCCACCCTAGGACCAAATACATTTTGTTTGCCTTATTTTTCCCGATTTTTTGATATTTTTTCCCCAGAGTTCGACTGGGGACTTTTCGAATATTGTACCAACTTTCTCAATTTGAATGTTGAATGTTCAATGTTGAACCAACACTGGACGTTTCGCTGGGCCACCCTAGGACCCAATGTATTTTGTTCGTCTTATTTTTCCGGGAATTTAAATATTTTTTTCTCAGAGTTTGACTGGGGACTTTTCGATAAATGTGTAAAAAACACATTTTTATGGTGGATTAGGTGATGTAGCGACTTGAAGTATTGTAGGGCCACCCTAGGACCAAATGCATTTTGCTTGGCTTATTTTTCCGGAAATTTAAATATTTTTTTCTCAGAGTTTGACAGGGGACTTTTCGAGAAATGTGTAAAAAACACATTTTTTTGGTGGATTAGGTGATGTAGCGACTAGAAGGTTCGTTGGTCCACCCTAGGACCAAATGCATTTTGTTTTGCTTATTTTTCCCGATTTTAATTTGTTTTCCCTCAGAGTTTGACTGGGGACTTTTCGAATATTGAACTAACTTTCTCAATCTGAATGTTGAATGTTTAATGTTGAACCAACGATGGACATTTCGTTGGGCCACCCTAAGAACCAATGTATTTTGCTCGTCTTATTTTCCGGAAATTGTAATATGTTTTTCTCAGAGTTTGACTGGGGACTTTTCGAGAAATGTGTAAAAAACACATTTTTATGGTGGATTAGGCCTGGTGATGTAGCGACTAGAAGGTTAGTTGGGCCACCCTAGGACCAAATGCATTTTACTTGGCTTATTTTTCCCGAAATTTGAATTTTTTTTTATCTCGGTGGATGACTGGGGACTTTTTGGGAAATGTGTAAAAAAGACATTTTTATGTTGGTTAGGTGATGTAGCGACTACAAGGTTCGTCGGGCCACCCTAGGACCATAGGCATTTTGTTTGCCTTATTTTTCCCGAAATTTAAATATTTTTTTCTCGGTGGATGACTGGGGACTTTTCGAGAAATGTGCAAAGGATGTGTTTTTATGGTGTATTAGGTGCTGTAGCGACTACAGGGTTCGTTGGGCCACCCTAGGACCAAATACATTTTGTTTTCCTTATTTTTCCCGATTTTTTTGAAAAAAATTCCCAGAGTTTGACTGGAGACTTTTCGAATATTGAACCAACTTTCTTAATCTGAATGTTGAATGTTCAATGTTGAACCAACACTAAACGTTTCGTTGGGCCACCCTAGGACCCAATGTATTTTGTTCGTCTGATTTTTCCGGGAATTGTAATTTTTTTTCTCAGAGTTTGATTGGGGACTTTTCGAGAAATGTGTAAAAAACACATTTTTATGGTGGATTAGGTGATGGAGCGACTAGAAGGTTTGTTTGGCCACCCTAGGACCAAATGCTTTTTGATTGGCTTATTTTTCTGGAAATTTAAATATTTTTTTCTCAGAGTTTGACTAGGGACTTTTCGAGAAATGTGCAAAAAACACATTTTAATGGTGGATTAGGTGATGTAGCGACTAGAAGTTTCGTTGGGCCACCCTAAGACCAAATGTATTTTGTTTGGCTTATTTTTCCGGAAATTTAAATATTTTTTCTCAGAGTTTGACTGAGGACTTTTCGAGAAATGTGTAAATAAAAACACATTTCTATGGTGGATTAGGTGATGTAGCGACTAGAAGGTTCGTTGGGCCACCCTAGGACTAAATGCATTTTGTTTGGCTTATTTTTCCCGAAATTTAAATATTTTTTACTCGGTGGATGACTGGACACTTTTCGGGAAATGTGTAAAAAACACATTTTTATGGTGGATTAGGTGATGTAGCGACTAGAAGGTTCGTTGGGCCACCTTAGGATCATATGCATTTTGCTTGCCTCATTTTTCCCGAAATTTAAATATTTTTGTTTCTGTGGATGACTGGGGACTTTTCGAGAAATGTGCAAAGGAGGTGTTTTTATGATGTATTAGGTGCTGTAGCGAGTAGAGGGCTCGTTGGGCCACCCTAGGACCAAATACATTTTGTTTGTCTTATTTTTACCGATTTTTAAATATTTTTTCCCAGAGTTTGACCGGGGACTTTTCGAATATTGAACCAACTTTCTCAATCTGAATGTTGAATGTTTAATGTTGAACCAACACTGGACGTTTCGTTGGGCCACCCTAGGACTAAATGCATTTTGTTTGGCTTATTTTTCCGAAAATTTAAATATTTTTTTCTCAGAGTTTGACTGGGGACTTTTCGAGAAATGTGTAAAAAACACATTTTTATGGTGGATTAGGTGATGTAGCGACTAGAAGGTTCATTGGGCCACCCTAGGTCCGAATGCATTTTGCTTGGCTTATTTTTCTGGGAATTTAATTTTTTTTTCCTCAGAGTTTGACTGGGGACTGTTCGAGAAATTTGTAAAAAACACATTTTTCCGGTGGATTAGGTGATGTAGCGACTAGAAGGTTTGTTTGGCCACCCTGGGACTAAATGCATTTTGTTTGGTTATTTTTCCGAAAATTTAAATATTTTTCTCTCAGAGTTTGACTGGGGACTTTTCGATAAATGTGTAAAAAACACATTTTTATGGTGGATTAGGTGATGTAGCGACTTGAAGGATCGTTGGGCCACCCTGGGACCAAATGCATTTTTTTGGGCTTATTTTTCCGGAAATTTAAATATTTTTTCCTCAGAGTTTGACTGGAAACTTTTCAAATATTGAACTAACTTTCTCTATCTGAATGTTGAATGTTGAATGTAGAACAAACTTCACGCAGCTCCTCTAGTCGAGACTCCATTTCTGAAACGAGGCCTAGAAAAAAGTCCATGCGGACATCATTAGGAGAATACGGAAACATCCTCATCCTTATAGGAAATTTTCCGTATAATGCGAAAATCACTGTCTCCAATCTGAAATATAGTCTGATCACTGTCAAATTAGCCATTTTCAAATGGTCGCCAAAAAGTTGCTGTAAAAAAAATAAAATCACAATAGCCGGCCTAAAAATACATTCAAACGCTATATTATTACTAATCTATTAGTGCCGAATGTATTGTCGGCACAATTTTTACTTTTTTGCTCATATAAATTGTCCAAATTCAAGATGGCCGCCAAAATTGCTGACAAATCGTGTTTTTGATCATAACTTTGAAATCACGCAAACAGGCAAAGGTGATTTCACTAAACCAGCTGACCATTATGTGTGTTTAGTAAGGTTATCTATCTGAGAATATGGCAAATGAAATGGTAGTGGTGGAAAAGGTCACCAGAGGTCATTTGAAGTCATCATCCAAGGTCATTTTAAAATATAAGGGTGATTTATCTGAAAACTTTGACCAAGTTTGTGTCTCGTATCATTGGAAAGGTTATCTATCTGGCCCGTGGGAGTCTGACAATGGACATTGAGATGTTGGCATTGGCACGTGGGATTGGACACCAGAGGTTATTGAAGGTCACTAACCAAGGTCATTTTAAGGGATACATTAATTTAACTGTGAAGTGTGATCAGGTCTGTGTTTAATTATCTATATCGGAGTATTGGCAATGGGTGTTGAAGTTTCAGTAGCAGTATAATATCCCACTGGGCACACGACGTTATTGCAACGTTGAATCAACGTCACTGGACTTGATTCAACGTCGCAACAACGTCGTGTGTGAATGGGTATGTCCCCAAGGGTTATTTTCAGGGGTGCAAATTCAACTAAAGGTTTCACTAGCCCAGTGCGAAATCCAACTATCTTTTACTATGTATTTGTAAAGAAAATCCACGCCATTACAATATACCACCAGCCTCGTGTTACCTGGCTAGTGCGAATTTGTATCCACAGGAATTTGAAGTGATAAGATAAATTTAAGTGAAAGGTTTGACCAGGTTTGTGTCTGGTCTCATCTTTGAATCAGACGCGGGAGTGAACTTCTTTTGTAGCATCCTCTTCTAGAATCACATTACAGACACTAGTAGAGCATAGTGATATGAAGCAAGTTTAATATGACTGTATAGACTAGTATATCATATAATATTTATTGTGTTCAGATCACCCTTGCTATCTTCTTCATCTGTATGTATAATTCTGTTTTTTTCACCATGATTATATAATAGTGATTAATGAGTAAGTGAATATATTATCAATTTAGGAGGAAGAGGGAGAACTGGGGCAATAAGTAGTGTGAGGCATCGGGTAAACTTTCTCTTCGTAAGTGTCCCACTCCACCACGTACGATTCCAGTACTTCTTCATCAACTGGATATTTATTGTGTAAATGTGTTCATATACTGTTTTAATCATTTACACCTCTTTACAGTACCCTTTATTTCTAGTATCGATGTATCTAAGGAGATATATAAAATTGTCCCAATTTACCCCATCAGCTGTTCCACTTTTTACTGAGACGTCACTCTTCGTCACGTTTTAATATTTTTTGCACGTGGGAAATGTGCTTGGCATTACGTATCACTAAAATTGTAACTAAAACCGTGTAACATTATTCCCCAACCTACATGCAGGGTACAATTAAACTTACCAAACTCATAGAAAACATAAAGTAGGGTGGAATGACGCCAGTGAAATGTTATCTCAGTTCTTCTGGTTCTTCACTAATTCTCCTAAAATTATCTGCGGCGCATACGTTTTATAATAAGAATTCGACCCTCTAATGCATGACTACTGCACAACAGCAACAACTGCTGATACTTTGAAGCGCTGTACTTCACTACAATAACACGTGTGTTAATATCACATTATTATTACCATACCTACCGGTATAAGGCTCTACAAAAATATTTAAGATGTTTAATTCATGCTCATTTTATTAATTGACAATGAAAACATATGTACAGACACTAATTTCATAGATCTAAAAAAAATATTGTTTATTTTTGGATATTGGTCAAAGTTTGCTTTTAGGTAATGTTTTAATTCTTTGCATCTTTTTTGTAAAATACCGGAAAAATCTCCAGTGCATTAAAAAAAAATTGTAAAATAAAAACAGATTATTGTTCCAAATTTTGTCGTTTTTAGTGTTTGAATGCAATAGCAAGTCCATATTTTGTGGCTAACGTGGGTGATTCGCCACCCCAAAGATTTTTGTTTGTGTATTCAAGCCAGGTTAGTGCACTTTTTATAATAATTTGGCAGAAAGGAGTATGTGAGCAAACAAATAGCCTGAGGGGAAAAACCCTTAAACTACAGCTACAAATTGGTTCTCCTTCATTTGTGCAGCTTTTATCACATTTTAAACAATTTTACCTAATTTAGGATACTTATTATAATAATTGGTCGAAAAAACGCGCAATGGATCCACCACTGCTTTGTTTAAATAAACTGCTAAAAGCAAAAATAAACAGTTTTGTAGATATCTTTGGTGAAACATAATACTTAAAAATATTTACTCCTTTTTTTGAAAAAAAGGGTGGGTGAGAAATGCCCTGGGCGAAGTCTTTTCGCTACAGTTACTAGGCTACTCCCCTATATTAGTATACCATCGTGCAGCTTTGTGCAAAATGTATTGCTTTCATCACATTTTGAGCTATTTTACTCGATTTATGGTACTTTTTTATAACAATTTGTCGAAAAAAGGGGTGCGACTCCCCCCCCCCCCCCCACACACACACACACACATTATGTATCCACCCCTGTTTTGACTAAATAAACTGCTAAAAGCATTAAAAACAGTTTTGTGGACATTTGTGGTGAAACATAATTTATATTTCTTTAAATAATAATGTAGAATAAATGAAAAAAATAAGGGGGGTTGAAAAAGCCCTGAACGAAGCTCATGCAGTAGCCTACAGCTACAAGGTGGTTCCGGTGGTTCGAGGTAGTTTGAATTGAATTTTAGGCCGTTTATTAAGATTATATTTTGTTACGATAACCTCTTGGTTATTTTGACTATGAGCGGATAATATTTCAGCTTGGAAACAGTGATTTCTGGAATCTACGCAAAATTTCTTATAAGAATGATGCTGTCTCCTGATTCTACTCTTGATGTCCGCATGGACTTCAGTTTACCAGAATGGAGTCTCGACTACTTGGGGATATAGCATTTTTAAGATTTAGTTCTTTCTCGGCCTTGCTAAAACCCTTGTCTAGCAGGAGCCGAATCTCTAAGAATTGCCTTCCCGAATCTATTTGGGAAAACTCGGTGAATTTGATTCGTACCGTGCAATTCGGGGTACAGGATGATACGGGAGGATTCGTGACATTTTGTAACATGTTAGAACATTTTGCCGAACCGACCGAATCATTTCATTTTGCTTGAGATTCGTACAGTGCGTATCCTAATTCGGATTGTAAGGATGATAGACGTATTAATGCGTAGCAGTGTGTTGGGTTCGGATCAGTAGAAGTCTACTCATGGACCGCAATGTATGCATGACATCCGAACCGTACGAATCTACATACAAATCTTTACATACCATCCCGAACTGGGATACGCACGAAGCGAGCTGCGATACAGACGACGCGAATCGAGATACATACCACCCACACAATCTTCGCGATACGAACAATTCGTGGCCCAGCTGGGCGCATGGTCTGTATAAAAGGGTCGAAAACTCACGAATTCGTCACTCGGAACATCATCATCATCAAGTACATCCAGTTCCTCCACACAAGAATATATGCCAAAATAAAGACGAAGCAATATTCTACGCCAAAGCATATTCTACTCCTGCAGTTCCTGATGAAATTAAATATGGCGATGCCAGTTCCAGTCATTCCGCCAGCAACAGTCTTCTATCTTCAAAATCCAAGTGTAAGACAACTATTTTTTTTGCCAGGCAGATTGAATCTGAACGTGCTGAATGATACCAAGGCCAAGCTGTTTTTTTTCGACAAGACGCATCCAGATCATGCTACAATCATTTGTCTGGTCAACTTGTATGCCATTTTTCATTGGAATCAGAAAATGCGGTGAGGAATGGCTAAATCGGCGACTTTTATACCCAAATGGCGATTTTTTTCGGATTGTTCAGGCTCCGCAACAGTACGTTTTGTACGGACGGTACTGGAGGGTACATAATGTAGTTCGTATGATAATTAATGGATTCGTATCGAACGTATCGCCAGTCGACTGATACGGCTCGTGTTCGGATTGCTCGTTTACTTTGATCGTAGGGCGTGCGTATCGCCATGGATATTGTATAGTTCATTCGGGCAACTGTATACGGCTGGTATGTAAACATTGTAAAGGCATACGTGAGGTGCGGCAAATTTATTCGTAAGGTTTAGCCTATACGGCCTGGATATGTAATGAAAAGGGAGTTATTGTGAAAGGTGCGGATGCCAGTCGTCAAGTAGGCTACGTATCTCCTACCCCGAACCGCCACGAATGGCTGATTCGTAGAGAAAAGGTGAAATTATGCGTATAGTTTGGTATGATTCTGGGATTTTTTTCATTCGGATCGTGCGCCCCATTCCTCACGATGCGGGGTTTGATTAGACAGTCCCTTATGCTTTCATTATTTTTTGCCCAGGTGCCCCATCAGTACAATATTAAGTAGTGTGTCCATTTGTTCGTTTTGGCTGAAATGTATTGTTGTAACGTAAGGTCCCAGACTCTATGTGCAAACCACGAGGTCTCACAATCCTGAATGTCACTGGTATTTTGTCTCTTCTTTTCACATTTTTGATCATTGATTAAACTATTATATTTGGATACATAAAGTTCCATGTTTATCCAAAATGTAAATTAAATTAAATATTTGTATGAGAGGGAAATATTTATTGGATATATAAACGATATGATTATATATATGCCAAATTAAAACCAAATGAGAAATCACGCCCACCTGCCACTGTAGAGTTTGGTGATCGTTGCAGTCCAAACAATCCTTTCATGGCACGTTTTGGACGTTCATGTGGATTCGGGCTTTAGCATTAGATATAACGCATTATGATAAACACATGACTCCTAATTTTAAAGGGAATGTATTTTTGAAATAAACACAAATCATAGCAAATATATAGATAGGTAATCGGCTCAAACTTACATTTATATTATTATTTTTATTATTTTCCAGCACCTGACTTGGCAAAATACAATGTTAACAAGTATGACGTAACAAACTTTACGATGGCGACAGCCCACCAAGAACACGACTTCATTGATAGGTCAGTGAAAATGACTCAAACGTTTGTATTTGAAACACGAACCTTTTCAACTTGAGGGGATTTAACTCTTATCCCGCCAAGTTATTTTATTAAAATTTTGACCCACTTAAATTGTGTCACGCTGGCGCGATCCTCTTGCTTGTAATGTAGGCATAAACTATCTTTTGACTTTGTATGGCAGGGTAACGATAATACCTCACGATCTTCACCTGAGCCCATATGCACATCGCAAACAAAGAATGGACGATTTGAATGATCGTTACGTGCTGGTGAAATGTCAATTCTAATATTAATTACCTTCCTACTTCCACTTTTATTTCTACAATTGTAGCCCTCGGCAAATTTGACTCAAGGCTTTTGTCGTCCCCATGTCCGTCTGTCTATCCGTCTTCCCGTGTAAGCACGATTGACTTGCATCTTTGATTTGATTTTTTCGAAATTTGGCCAAAATATGTCTTCAACATACATGTACAACCCCATGACACGTACTAGATTCAAAATGGCCGCCGATCTGACATAAACGGTTCTTTTCTCGACTGGTGTGATTTCATTCAATTGTTCTGAAATGTGGAAAATGTGCACACCATACACACACACCGGACGAGTTCGAAAATAACACGGATCAGATTTAGAATGGTCGCCGCTCGGAAATCAATAGTTTATCCTTGTAGACGCGATTTATTATCTTATTATGGTGTTGTTTACTTTAGAATTTTCAATGAAGAAAGAAGGACATTGGCGATGAGGGCTACCTCTATCTATGATGGCCTATAATAATTTTATTTTGATACAGCTGCAAGTGGAAAGGTCGCCCGTGTAACATCTCTGAAGACTTCGATACGACTGTGACTGAATTTGGCGTTTGCTATACGTTTAACAGTGGAAAGAGAGGATCCCTGTATGTCTCGGAATCTGGTGAGTTGAAACAAATAAAATACGGTCGGCTTTACAAAAATCAATTAATTTAACTCCTCTCCTGCTGAAATGTATGTAACAATTTTTCAGTCATTTGAAGCTGGAAGTAAATGACAAGTAGTTATTGTTTTGAAAAATATTTGGACTGCTGTATTCGCCACAGCGCGTTCCCAATAATTGCCATCGTACATCAGTGTACAGGTAATCAGCACAATTGTAGTGAATGTTTTTAGCTGATTTCTCAATCAATTATCAACCCATTTTGCATGAAGTACCTTAAATATTAAATATATATATATATTATGTGATATATTTTTAAAGTTAATCTCTATGAACCCATTAACTGTATTCATTTGTATTCATTAATGATGACAATCGGGTCAGAAATGACTGAGCAATAAATGAAAATCACGCGCTGCTGGTAATCTTTTGGCAGGCTTTCACCCATTTAGCACTAAGCTCGACTAGACTAATTGTTAATCCATTTCATATACAATTTGAATCTTTGTTATTCGGACTGAATTGTGCGTTTCAACATCAACAGTTTGGGTCCCACGTTAAACGAATATGAGGAATTTTCACCTACTTGATGTTGTGAGTCGCGATAGCGAGACACAACTTAAAGTAGGTGAAAATTTAAAGACGATAACTTTGCGGGTGAGGATCAATTATTAGCATTGACTTTTGTTATTTAGGCTCTGGATACGCCCTGGCGCTGATCCTTAACATTGAGCAGTACGAGTACATGGCAGGCCCCCAGGACGAAGCCGGCGTCAAGGTGGGTCAATCTGTAACAAACAATTAACCAACGCTGGCACAATGTGGGGCCAGTATTAGAGACGCTGGCCCAGCATTTTGTCTGAACTAGTTTGATATAAATCAATTTGAAATAGTCATAAATGATTCATTTAGCTCTTTCCGGCTCATTTGAATACCCATTAAAGTTACGGCCATTATAAATATTTCAGCTCTTTCAGTGCGGGGATCTACTTTAGACGTTACAATCTGACGTCTAGAGACGTCAGATTCTGACGTCTAAAGTCGGTCACCGCATGGAAAGAGTCAAGTTGATACAAGGTAACGACTCATTTGTACTGTACTGGGGCAAACTGGTTGGAACTGGAAAAAAACTGTGTGGTTATGTCGCCTCTTAAGCTATATAGCCGACTTTAGACTTCAAATTGTATGCGAAATGTCAGTTGATAAGTATTAACACAATAATACAGGATTAAGGAGTAAATATCAGTTATTTTTGTTTTAAAATGCTCTACCTGTTAGGAATGGGTGTCACTCTACATAAGAATTCAAAATGTATCATGACGTCATCAATCGCTGCCACGTTTTTGATATCCAAAAGTTATTTTTTTGACGGACATCAAGTGATTCTGTGGAATATGTATGGCTAATATTAGCCATACATAATCAAGATGCAATTCATGCAATTCAAGTTGTCTATAGCCCGAGTATAGCCTAAAGTGTGTAACATTTTAAAGGTACATATCACAGTCATGCCATCGTGTATTTATGATAAATTATATATTACTACTTAATGTATATATTATAATGTGATGGAACACATGGTTTGTTCATTGATAATTATATTAAAAATTGTTTCTATACATAAATTTATTTCGCAAAATGATTAATACAAATATTTCACGTGCCTCATGACATAAAATCACAATTTTTGTGACGACTTGATAACGTATATTCTGAATTGCGCGAATATTGGCTTTATAAGGCCTTTGATTCACTTAAAACTGACTTGGTTATTGTATATTTGACCACTTTTGTTAATAATCTTGACTAGGTATTGCTTCATGATTCATTTGAAACTCCCCTGGTGAAGGACTTGGGATTTGCCATTGCTCCAGGCACACATACCTTAGTTGGTGTACAGAGACAAGTGGTAAATATTTCAATAGCGTGTATTTACGGATCTGTTAATTTGAGGGCCGACTTGGGACTTTTGAGCCCTACTATGACCAGTTAATTAACCCTCTAACCGCCGGTCCCGATTATATTTGTTTTTTGTTTGTTTTTTATTGGCACATTAAATACCACCTTTTACCAAGCTGATGATAAAACGAGACAACAACACGATTTCAAAATTATTGTCTCCATTTTGATCAAATTTGAATAATTTACACTCACTTGAAGATGTGGATCGCGTCAGCGAGACGCAACTTCAACTGACTTAAAATTTCAGTTATAATAATTGGTGGTTAAAGGGTATAACACGCTGATAGGGCTAAAATCGCACAAAGAGGACCTCAAAGTAACACATCACCGGAACAAAAACACAACATTTCCATATAGATTACCATTAACATGTGGTCGATCTATGCTATCTCTATTATTTATGTGATTACAAGTAAGCAGGTACTGCATTTTGGCTCTGAAGGGCAGCATAATCTTACTGTAGATTTAGTAATGTCAATAAAAATATCTATGTATCTATCATTGCATCTTCCAGTGAACTGGCTCTTGTGTTTTTACATTAATTGGATCGGGATCTAATATCTCAGTTGTATCACTGCTTGCCAGGTGTATGGACTGAGTTCTCCTTATGGGTCCTGTGACGACATCGCACCACCGCGCTCTCACTGCATAGCCAGGTGCAGGGCCGCAGATGTCATCAGTCTGTGTCAGTGCAGAGGCGTGTTCCAGCCGCAGGTTGACAATGGTTAGGCGCTGGTTTAACCCCTGTATTGGTGGAAAAGTGCACAGAAACAAATATCGCCAACATGCGTATTTTATTGTTAGAATTTAAAAGTTTTTAATATTTTTTAATATTTGTATTTTGAATTCAACAATTTCCAGTTAGAAATGATAATGAAGCAGTTGTTTCTTATATAATAATATTATTCTCTCTGAAAAAAAATATCTCTAAACAATTTGTGGGTGAATTACATGGGAGTGAAATTCACTGATACATCGGTGTGACTCATTGTCTAATCATGTTGAAAAAACCCTCAAAT
Source organism: Flabesymbios commensalis (assembly GCA_964017125.1). Classification (NCBI taxonomy): domain Eukaryota; kingdom Metazoa; phylum Annelida; class Polychaeta; order Terebellida; family Flabelligeridae; genus Flabesymbios; species Flabesymbios commensalis. The sequence continues at coordinate 26,179,900 of OZ024903.1, forward strand.
ATGTTCAGAGCAAATAAATCCAGCTTCAAATTTGGATGTGTTATTATAACGCGTATGTAATGAATGTACTTAATATTATATGTTATTCATGTTACACATAGGACTGGTTTACTTAATATTACTTTCCATGAATTTTATTTGTGTTTTTAGCTACAATTTGTGACATGAGCACCACATACACCTGCGTCAAAGAGTACAGAGGTGAGAAAATAAATAAATTCGCCACAAAAAACATCTTCATAGACGGTCGTCCAACATTGAAATCAACATTGCCCAAATTGCAACGTCCAGTGTTTCTTGACAATACATGAACCAATATAACAATGGCGTGTATGAGGGGGGGGGGGGGGGATGAGTAACTTGGGGCCCGACTTGGATGATTTGAGTTGTATCATAGATTAATCTCACGGCGGAACCTTCTCAGCAAACACAAAACATTTGTATAACATTTGTACTACGTCGGTCCTACGTCCTCGACGTCGTTGGTCCAACAATGTAGAAATGATATAAAAAATGTTTCGTGTTTACCGGGGTAGGATCCAAAAAAAATTCATAGAGCTCAAATTGTACAACGAGACCATTCTATTCAAATCTAAGGAAATGTATGTTTTACTGCACGTGTACATGTTGTACATAATGCCAATATCTTTCATATTGAATTGTTAATATTATGATAATGATGCAAAAGTTCTATGGTTCAACTATAAATAGTTATCATTATATTTCATTGTATTCTGTCATGTTTATTGTGATGACGAATTATAGCAAAATTCATACAATGTACACAATTGGTTATTTCTAAGTGCATTTTGCTCCCAATAATTACGATTAAAGAATCTTATTAACGCATTAGCATATTACGCAATTTTGATCTAACTACTCTATATTGTGTGATGTTTTTACATGATATTTCTTTAAGAATAATCACAAGTAGTGATATGACAATCATGATGTTTACAACCAGTTTGTTAAACTGTTAACTGATCACCGTCGTAAATGGCGAATGTGTCATTGAGACTTGAAACAATGGTATGTTGTTTTTAGCCTTCTGTTCATGTAAATGACGGTATTTTCGCCTACTTCCACATTTGATTTACTTTTATCTGTGTGAATTCAATGAGGTGAGATTTCATTCAAGACGCATCTCTTTAAATTGTGATTAATTGTAGCGTACAATTCACGCAAGATCTAAACATTCTGGGTCCGGTTTCACAAACACTTCATTTTGACTTCAACCTTACAACGCTGAATTATTTTTTCCATAAACCATGGCAGCCAATTTGAAATCATTATAAATCATCTCTTTCAGCTTCATTTGAATGCCTATGTTATGGGTCTACGGCCATTATAAATATTTTAATTCTTTTAGTACGGGAACCGGCCTTATATGCGTCCAAATCTGACGTCTGCAGACGTCAGATTCTAACGTATATAGACGTTCCCCGTACTGAAAGGGATAAATATCAATAATCAACCAAGGAGCGAGCTTAAGACTTACTCAAGTTTTGTCCTAACTGTTGGTGAAACCGTGTCCTGGTGTTCCTCATTGCATGTATTTTCTACGTGTTTTATCTTCTTGTTCCAGACATGTCCAACCAGATAGAGCGGCTGTGTCAGTGTGGTGTACCCTGTCGACGTGTGACGTACACCCCGGAACTCTCCTACGCGCACATCTCTAAACTCACAGTAGACAGATTGTCGCTCAGCGATCCCGTACGCAAAAAAGAGGTGTGGCTCCTTTACTAGCGCACTTATCTGGGCACACGACGCTGTAATGACGGTCAATCCGCGTCATTGAAGTTGATTCAACGTCGCTACAACGTCAAGTGTCCAGAGGATTGCATTTATTAGACCAACTCTAGTTTTCTACCCCCGACCGATCGCAGAGTGGTTCAGCCTGTCACATGACGAGATCGGCCATTCACCGCCGACATTCAGTTGTTATTTGAATTAGGGTGCAGAATACAAGACTTGGGTCTTGTCTTTATTCTTCTAGAGATATAAATAACTTTATTGAATATATTATATGGCCATGGTGGCTAGGTTTATCCATTGGTTTAATATATTACTTACCCGTAATTACGCTGTATTATGTTATCTACACGAACATGCTACTATACTAAATCCTTGTGACCACTCTTCTGGGCCCGTATTCTCGTACAAGTTACGATATATCGTAGGCTTCTGATTGGTCGAGATGGCCCTGGGTTATTGCAACTAACGAAGAGTTGTACACATTAGTAATATTATTACTGAACACCGCCCTACCTACTGCCATCAAAATCATGTTTCAGAAACACGTATCACGTTTTATACATGTATATCATGTTTTACAAGTGTTCAAAAGAGACCACTACGTTATTTTCTTTGTCCGACTCCGACATTCTAAGCCGGGAATGGAGAGTTATTGTTGACCTGGCACAGACCAATTATCATGGTAGGCCTATGGTATTAAAAGCAGTCGGATGTGACCGAACTGTTGATTATGAGGGATACTCACTATGTTCGGACGTGTTTTAAAAGTCAGTTAAAATCCTCGGAGTTCTACATTCTTAGCCCTTTTCACAGCTAAAAAAGAGCTCCTCGGGCTGCTCCTCGGGCTTTATCCAAAACGTAACGTCAACTTGGAGCTCCCATAGCAAGCTCTATAATCCAATTCATTATCAGAGAGGTCTGTTTCAATTCACGAGCTTTTTTATTTGTCCATGTTCAGGTCCAAGAAAAGTACGAGCATGCCAGAGAAGTGGGTCAACGGTACAATGGCGTTTTAGCCGAAAGTAATTATAAAATGCTTCAAAAGGTCATCCGATGGAGTGAGGAATTTTCTGATGCCTTGGAATACAGCAGGGCTCTACTGGACGATACCAAACTCGTGGAGCTGGCACAGATTGCTCCAGTGATGACCACGGCTTACACAATGATGAAAGATGATTTCGAAGTGAGTATCAAAACAGTATTCTAACTAATCACCATATGTTGTAGACTATGAAGCCTCAGCTAGGTCTGTAAATACATTCAGACAAGCTAGAATACAACACAGAACGCGAATTTCCGTTAATCTCAGGGGGGGGGATCTTACTAAAAATGCTACTTTTGATATTAGTCTAACTTTCTCTTATGTCTATTAGAAAAGTTAGGATCACTTTTAATTTTGTAATGAAAATAAGGGGAATTTAGGATCAGATTAGTGTTAGCATTCGAGTGAGATGCCCAACCCCCCCCCCCCCCCCGCCCAGATAGAATACAAGTTAACCCTTGACCTGCTGATCACCACTATTGTCGTTTTAACCTATTTTAATAGTCGACCAAATCACTGATATTAGGATCGAAATATGTGTTTAAACATCAATATTTGCAAATGTTTGATCTCAAATTAAACAAATAATTATGAGTAATTTTCACCCAATTAAAGTTGTGGATCGCGGTAGCGAGCCACAACTTAATAACTTCACACATTAGGTAACATGAACCTTCAAGAAGGACAAGTTTCCTATAGTGTGGTAAGGATCGAGCTCGAACTACACATTGGCGGGGGCCTGGTGCAGTGGCTAAAGCTGCCTGCTTGGAAAGTTGGGTTTGAACCCCGCTCTGGCATTCAAGTTTCTTCTCTGCTCACTCGTAAATATTAAAAATTGTGGGGAGCCTCCGTGACCGAAAACTAGCGAGCTCGGCCCGTTTTGAGACGAAGATGGCGATAGTAATAACAACATGAATAATTATTTCGACTTTATTCTAGCATCTTAGTTTGTGCCCACTTAAATCCGGCTGCACACCGCCCGTCCAATTTCAATATTTGTTTACTACTGTAACTGTTCTATGAAAAAAATTTGACTCAAACACTCTTTCTTAATTTTACTCAGATGCTGGAATCGGATTACTCTGCTAAAAAGAACGCGTACAAGACAGTGACACCAAAGACGCCTTCCATTAACAATATCTTGGCGGATTTCTCCAAATTTATGGAATATAAAGACGACGGAACTAGTTACTTGGTGGGTCATGTTAAAAGTGCAAGTGATATCATTATGATACGGTTGCTTGTCATTATTCAGTAGTTGACCTAAAATATGTACAGAGCTTGCTGATTTTTTAAACCTCTCAGCGCAGGGATCGTCTTAATACGTCAAAATCTGACGACTGAATCAGTAGGAGTTAACTAGGACATTTATGATGATTGAAAAAACCCTCTGGTCTCCATGGTCTCTACAAAATAAATCAGCTTTGTAAGGGTTAAACATGTTAGGTGTGTATTGCTTGTAATCAGCTGACATAACGACAGTCCTTAGTGTTAACATGGTTCAGATCTAGCAGACTGTAGATCGTGTGAATCCTTTAATCATATTTTTTGTTATTGTCGGAATTGAGAATGCTAGCAAATTTAACGATTTTTAGTAAATATTTGTGAACATTAACAATTTTCTTTTTAGGATTTATTTTATCCAACTACTTACTATTTGTATCAGTTATCGTGATTTTATTATTATTGTCTACCCGTTATACACCAAGACTAATTTGCCTCAAAATGCGCATAATTTATCTGATCCGATAGGTATTTTAACTCTTACAACGCTGAAATATTTTTGTATGAAGCATGGGGACCAAAGTTTTTTTTTCAAAATAAACATAAATGTCTGATTTAGCTCTTTCCACTTCAGTTGAATACCTATGCTTTGGGTCTTATACGGCCACTATAATTTGTTTAAATACGTCTTTATACATATATGAGTTGACACATTGTTTTTTTGCTATCACATTTAAAAAACATATTTGTCAATAGGGTCACAAGTTATAGCACAATAATTACATTTAAATACCCCCATATTTTGCAGATCAGTAGTCTGGAAAAGTGTTCTGAGCAAGAGAAGCTGCTTCAAGTGTCCCCAGAAGAGTGCAATGAAACCAACTATTTTTTTATCGAAAAGAAAAATCGAGCAGGTTTTAATACTTTAATTATTTTTTGTCACAATGTTTTAAAATGCATCGATTAAAAAGCAGGTACAGTTAACACATACATGTCGTCTCTTTGGATATGAAAGGGTGTATCTGCCACTTTGAAAAGTGGCAGATACACCCTTCCATATTCAAGGCTACGATATACTTGTCTGATATATTTGGCTGCGCCCTCCGGATTCGCGCATGAGTGTAGATATACGTTGAAAATGTTTGACATTAAAGGGGGTCTGCTATTTGGTATCTGGACTAAAATAGACTATATAGTGAGCATGATATGTACACAATGTTAAGATTATATCTAGTGCTTATATTTAGTCTACTTGCCACTCCCATTGACATAATGTGTTAAACCCAAAATGTCTTTTACAGCAAGGTTTTTTGATGGAAATATTATCTATATGATCCAAGGAGTCAGAAAATGCCCGATGCTAAATTTTATATGTTGAGCATTTTTTTAATTAGCATAATTAGCATATTTAATGATGTAAATTGGGGAATCGCCTATATCATGTATATCGGAGCCCCCAATGAACACAAACTTGGCTAACTTTGCATTTATTCAAGCATAATAAAAATGTCAAACATAATATCAATATTTTTTATTAAATACAAAATGACTGACATCCGCCATTTTGAATTTGATATTTAATTAATCTATTTGCCACTCTCATAGACATAATATATCAAACTCAAAATGTCTTTGATGCAAGTTTTTTTTATGGGAATATTATCTATATGATCTAAGGAGTCAGAAAATGCCGAGTGCTAATTTTATATGTTTAGTAAATTTTTAATTAGCATAATTAGCATATTTAATGGGGTAAATTAGGAACTCCCCTATATCGGAAAGAACAACCTCCAATCAACACTAACTCTCAATTTCTGCTTACCTTTGCATTTTTCAAGCATAATAACAATGTCAAGCATAATATCAACATTTTTCAAAAATGCAAATGGCTGACATCCGCCATTTTTAATATGCATATATTATTAGGTCATTTCAGGACCAATATCATAATCTTTGATAAATTTTATGAACTTGAGGTTTGACACCCACGTTTCTACATAATCATGATAATGAATACGCTCAGAATATTGAAATAAAACTGATACAACGCTTTTAATAAAAAAATCAAAATAGCCGCCAAAAAAATATTATCAAATTTGAATGTAAAATAAGCTAAATCGCGGATATTGCCATAAATCAACATGAAAATACTTCTGTTTTGACACAAATCACGGGATCCAAATATATCTACAGTTCATTGATGTACCATGTTAGGCTACCTTTATTAAAAACATCGCACAATTATCATATTCAACTGCAATAGTGAAGTCAACAAACTGCTATATGTAGGCCTACATCAAATGATATTAAAAATACAAAATGTTTCCATGGTTTTATCTCAGAGATTATGAGGCCCGTACGTGTGTTACCAATGCAGCTGAGTCCCCTCAACGATGAGAGTGGTAATCACTCCTGTGCGTCATACACATAACCGGCATCACCCAGATGACCAAATTTAATTATGGTGGCTATCAGACAGACAGGATACATGCCAATATGTCATGAACAAAAAATGAAATGGATCGGACTTTAGGCCACCTTTGTGCACATATAGGCTAAACTGGGCCCGGAGAACCTCTTGAGGATGGTGAGATGATTGAGATGACACTGTCCTCCAGACACAGGATTCGAAATGCGAGCCCTGGCGGTCTGAGGCCGAGCACGCTACCTCTCGGTCACGGAGGCTCCCCACGATACTGACTGTCATGAACAAGCAAGGAAATCAGCATAGCTTTCAATACCATTATGGTAGCTGAGTGATTTTACCTACCTATAAATCACATTGCAGGCTGGAGTGGACGTGCATACATTACTATAGTCTCACCTGGGCTTTTTAGGATTTGTGGCTATTCGAGGTTCTAATCGTGAAAATTAAAGCTGCTTTCTCGGCTTCGCCACAAAACACCGATCCTCACAACTCTGGTACCACGTACGCTTGTTGTTATATTGTTTCATCACACAAAGATATAAATTTAATTGTTATTCCCTTTACATAAGGCTAGCATTGAATGATTTCTACCAATCTTCAAGTAGAAGCACTGTGTTAATGGCATGTGCTATGGCGCGCGTGTTACCTGGAATCCACAGAATTTCTAAAAGTGACACGTAGTGATATATTTCAATGCTTCTTAATGCATCTGCGAAAATAAATAGGGAAATCCATTACAGTCAGCTTATTGGACATCTCACTCAACTGTGTCAGTTTTGCTGAAAGTCGAAAATAACATTGTCATTTATTTAGTCAAAGGCTGAGTCATTGCCTTGAGGATTCTCGACCTGCCTCCGGCTTTTGACACTATTGATCTTATCTTACACTAACTGACACGCTGCCGAATTGGTACGGTGTTTCTTGTGTGGCTCTGGATTTGTTTTCGTACTATCTGAGAGACAGGTGTCAAAAAATAAAAAAAATAGACAAATTATCTACCGCTTCTAATCCTTTACATGGCTACCACAAGGGTCTGTACTGGGCCCTTTGCTGTTTACTCTTTACACTCAACTCTGGACATAGTTTGAGTGACCATATTTATGCAGAAGACACTCCATGTAGGCTATATCTCTCTATCTACTTAGAGCGCTCAGCAATCTTTGGTGGAACTACAGAGGTGTGTCATGAGTGTCTTTAACTGGATGACTCAAACCAAGTTAAAACACAATCCAAGTAAAACCAAATTTATTCTAATTGGATCTGAATTTCAACGAAAAAAGTTTAGCCATCTTTCCCCCTTCCAGTTCTTAATAACCAAACAGACCCAGCAGATTCTGCAAAGAGACATGGGAGTTCTATTTGACAATATTTTTAGCCAAGATATATCGTGTAGTGCCTGTTTCTAACATATTTGGGATATTCGACGCATCAGCAAAGGTTTACTTTTGGCTCTTGTTGAACAGAATGCAGTCGCAATAGTAAATAGTAAACTTGATTATTGTAATTCTTTACTACATAACATACCAGAAAAAATTACAGCATTTCAAAACGTATCTGGCTAGGGTAGGGACCCACGCTTTAGTCGCTCCATCCCTATATTAAAGTCATTACATTGGCAGCTGAAAATATGCACACTTGTTTTCCGATACTTGACTTCTAATCAACCAGAATACTTTTGGTGCTACTTGTCCACCAAAAAAAAACGCTCCGATCTTCTCATACCAACGAACTTTATGTTCTGCAAAACGACTCGGTGGCATTTTCTGCTGTAGGAATTCATTACTTGTTTCCATAAGAACATCAACAACGATTCCGACTTTCTGAAAATTAATTAAAAAAAAACAGTTTATTTGATTTAGCTTTTCTACCCTAGCTCTTTTACTGCCCGGCACCCTGTTGACAACCATAATTTAGACATTTCTTGAATATAGTTCTGGATTGTCGCGCCTTTGAGCTCGGTCCTCCGAGGAGTTACAAAAGTATTTTAATTGAATTCAATGCTTAATGTCGGGATGGGTCGTTGCCAGGGATTAGGCTGGTTAATTTTTTAATGCAGTTGACTCGGATATAAAGTGATCACCAAAACAACATTGGGGCATTTGGGAAACACTTACATTATATAAGAGTAGGGCATAGTCCCGACTTTAGGCTTCCCTCCATTGCGATATTGCCATGATAATGCAGAAACGACGCAAAACAATATTCTTTCATTAATTGAGTCGGGCATACCTTAAAAACTGAATGGTCGACAACAAAATCATGAATCGGCCTATATGCTGTCAAAAACTATATATCAATTTATAGTTTGATATTGTACAGATGGCGGCCATCTTTGAATTTACCCACAACGCAATGTCTAAAGTACGTTCTGGTCACATCAGGTATATCATTTTGAATTTTTGGATACGTTTTTTTATAATATATCTTTTAAATTTTATTGGACTCTTTTAGTGGACTCAAATATAGTTTTAGTACCTTTCTTTTAGTATTATTGTCTTTGGAAATTGAGATATGAGCTAATTATTGGATTACCTCATAAGTTATGCTAATTCTAATGCTCAACATATAAAATTTAGCAACCGGCATTTTCTAGCTTCTTGGACCCCATATATCACATTTCCATCAAAAAAACCTTGCTGTAAAGAACATTTTGGGTTTACCTGCCTGGCAAGTAGACTAATTAAAACATAATCCGCTTAAATGATAGGCACGTAGCTAATTAGGGTGCCTAATTACTCGTAGATACATATAACATCATGTACAGTTTTGCTACCCTATGGTCAATGCTTGTGTGTTATCATTATTATAGGTATTTTTGTCAAGTATGGAGCGGACAGTGTCGAAAATGCAGTTGACATGCCATTAAATTATCTGGACCTTACACACTATCTATATGGTGACACTCCATTCCCACTCAATGACATAACAGAGCATGAAATATGTATAGATGTACTGAGTAACCTAAGTGTCATATGGACTGAACAGGTAAATTATACAATAATTACCATAATAATTATGATATACACTGTAACTTAGTCTAGATACAATGATGTAGTTTAGAAAAGAGATATACGCGGCACATATCATATATTATTATTATTCAGTTTGTTTTACAGTGGTTCATTCATGTGATGTGTGCTACACGTTAAACCGCCAGTTAGCACATAATTAGTATGTTATACCATGTTCTGTCATAATAGCTGTAAGAAGGTATATTTTCTTGAAAAAAAACAGGGACCCAAGCGCGGAGCAATCGAAACCCCACTTTCTCGCAGCTCACTTGCCACAACTCGTCATTAACTCGTACATATATTGCCAGAACTCGTGTAGACTCGCCTAAATTCGCAGACGAGCGTAAAAAAGTCGTTGTTCTAAATAAAATGTCGCATGGATGTCGACTAAACATATGTGAAAAAGTAAATTAATATACTACTCTTGTATCAATGTGGAAGATAACTCGAGCAGACTTAGTCTCGTGAAATCGGTGGCGACATCTAATTTTCCAGTATTTGTCACAAACTCGTGACAGTGTGCCAGGGGTTTTACAGATCGTCTCAGCAGACAATCGCCAGTCATAGAAACACGAACAAGTAACGTCTGACCGATAAACTTACATTGTATCGATCATCTTATAAATATCAAGCTATGATGCAATTTTGCAAAAAAATGTATAGATTTGGCTGCATATTTAATTACTATAATTAAAAAATGTATAGATTTGGCTGCATATTTAACTTACTATAATTAAATAATGTAATATGTTTTTTTTTCTGGCAGCTGACGACGTTGATACACCTGTCTGGTTTGTATTGCAATGCGACATCGTGGACAGAACAACTGGAGCTGGTCAAACAAATGGTGCTCATTTATAACATGAGTAATGCAGACGACAGTATTCTGGCGTCAGACCAATATGAACCATGCAATTGGTACAAGCGTGATAATATCCAGGTGCGTGTGATTGGTAGCCCTTTAACCAGTTAACCGACGCTCCCGAATATATTAGTATTTTTAAATTTCTATTAGCACATTCAATATCAGTTTTATTAGCACATCTGATATCAACAACATGGGTGGAATAAAACGTCACATCAATTAATAAGATGTCAAAATCTTTGACCTCCATTTTGTCAAATCTAGGTTAGTGTAAACGGTTAATCAGGGGCGGATCCGGAGGGCTCCCATGGTATACTGAAATCTATATCGTCGCCTCGGAGCTAAAGGATCCTATCTGCCACTCTGACGAGTGTCAGATAGGATCCTTTAGCTCCGAGGCGACGATATGGGATATGGGAATTAACTCTTACAACGCGGAAATAGTTTTTATAAACCATGGAGATCACAGGTCAGTCTGACATGGAAACCTCTACCAGCACAAAATATAAAAAACCTGGAACATAAAGCTTATTCTGAATATAGCAAAAATAATTAAAACAGTACGCTTTCTGCAGTATGGAAATAGCAAAGAGTATTGGAAAATTATTAAAGGTGGGAAAAACGCCGGAAATTCATCGTAACATCTCTTAATATTTATTTGAAGAGCAGAAACTCGCGCTTGGGAATTAAAGTGGATATGCAAGTGACACGAACGGTGAGCTCAACAACATACACCCCAATGAAATAGTAATTAGACCCTTCACACCCCAGAAGATAATGGAAGGTATATCAAAGCAAAAAAATAAATAAATCAGGGGGTTCGGATCAAACAATAAACGTATTTCTAAAACATTCGCAAGTCGAATTTGCTCCATACTAAACAATAACATTTAACTTGATCTTGGAATCAGGGCATATGCCTGACGATTGGTGTGAAAGCGTAATAATTACGCCTATTTGCAAAAAAGGTGGCACTAATGATCAAAATAACTACAGAGGAATTTTACTACTGAGTTGTGTTGGTAAAATGTTCACAAGCTATTTAAGCAGAAGAGTAACAATTTTTATTGAAAATAACACTATTGCACAAACAGAACAAGCAGCTATTTCAATTCCGATTTCTCAACAATCACTAGCTGATTTTTACCTCAGTAAGCCTAAGAGATAACACTATTGCTTTGATAATAGAAAAAATATTCGACACCAAAAAGAAATCAACTGTACAGACAACTGTACGTAAACTGTACGTCAAAAGTCGTCCATCCCCGGGCTGAAAGGGTTTAAATTAATAGCCTTTCAACCGCTTTAATGCAACTGTCCACATGGATATCCATCAGATATATATCGATTTGACAACTATAGCAGGGATTACATGATATAAAGTCAAATGATGTAAATTTACTGCTGTACATTTTCGTCAATTAATGTAAAAAAATATACACCCCTTGAAGAGTCAACAGGTAAAACACACGATTAGACTTTGTTCCAAAAATGCAGTGAAACCTCTTGGATATGAAAAGGTGTATCTGCCACTTTATAAAGTGGCAGATACACCGTTTCATATCGAAAGGAATGATACACTTACATCACTAGCAAGCGTGTCATGTTTAAAAGTTTAAAATAACCCTTTTTCCACAGGACAATTCCTACAGCTTGTTTATGGCCCACAGCGAGGCTGCAGAGAAATCCTACATGGACGCCAACGGTTTGACAATCAATCTGAAAACCCAGATCGCAGATCTCCTGACCGACTATGAAGCTACAAGCCAGAAAGTTTTTCAGCCCATTAACCTCTTTTTGGACAACAGTATGACAAAGCTGGAATTACAGAGGAACATATCCTCGCAAGTAAGATGTTATATAAGGCCCGTATTCTCTTAAAAGTTACGATATATCGTAGGCTTCTGATTGGTCTAGAAGGCCATCTCGACCAATCAGAAGCCTACGATATATCGTAACTTGTACGAGAATACAAGAAAGTACATCGAATTTGGATGAAGTTCAGCAATGTTCGGCTGTGCGCACAAGTTTCGAGTCCATACCAGGCCGGTCTGCTTGTTTATCATCTGGGTTATGCATGTTATGTATGTAATGCTCAAAACTTTTCAGAGGCCTGGAGTGTGCAATACCGTCTACCGTACTGTATCCACATACATCTGCATTGTGACTGATTTCGTTAACATACTTTAATTTCAGGAATAAATTTCAATCTCCAGTCGATGCTGCATAGTATATATATGATTTTATTTATTTATTTATTATTTTGTCAGGATTTTCGGATGCACTGGCAGGACATGTCGCTCAGCGTGGACAAGTTCATGGCCGACTTCAAACAGTTCACGTCCAAGTTGCTCGACCTGCACAACAACGTGCTGCAAACCTTCGTGTACACCTTTAACTTCAGCATCCCGGTGATGAATGACACAGTGGTGGAGAATTTGAGCCACCTGAAACACGTGAAGGATTACAGGGACATTGATCCAGATTTTCAGGTGGTTTAACCCTTTCAAACCCTCACGAAGCATCAAAGCATGCTCTCTGAAGATTGAGTTAATTTCCTGCAACTATAGTTTTTAAAACGAAAATTTTAATGGAAGTACTTTGATAAATTACGATATCTTTTTTGCATTTCCCATCACTTCCAAGTCATCTTCATCGACTACAAATCGTGAATTGCGACAGCAATTCGCGGTTTGTAGTGGATGAAGATGACGATGGTAAATTCAGGCTTAAAAGGGTTAAACCTTAATTATTATTTTTTTAATTTGAAATTATTATAAATGTCTCAGTTAGCTCTTTCCGCTTCATATGAATACCTATGTTATGGGTCATGATAAATATTGTTCTGTTTTATTGCGGAAGTGTACTTTAGACATCAGAATCTGACGTCTATTGACGTCAGCTTCTGACGTTTAAAGTCGGTCCCCACCCTGAAACGGTTTATACTTTACCGAACCATGCATAGCCATAATTTGCTAAAAATTTGCAAATATATAAGTGAAATCATCACTGTGATTCAAGAACTCGGCACATCTAAACTCCACAGCATGTAAGGGGTTTTGTCAAGTTAAAAAAAATTCAAAACGCGGAGTGGGTGGGTGGGTCAAGCCCCAACTCTAACTCTTTTTTTTCTTAGGAATGTTGTGGTTTTTTTGTGTGGTTTTTTTGTTGTTGTACATATTTCCAAAAAAAATAGGATAGGGGTTGGGTGGGTGTTTTTTCTGGCCAATCCGAGTTTTTCTCGGATTTTTGGATTTTTTTTAACTTGACAAGACCCCTAAATAGTACGTCGATTTTTTCTGGTCTACAAAGCCCAAAGGCAGCAATTGCATATTTTCAAGTAAGTAATTGCCGTCTTCTGACTTGACACTGCAGACTGCATTATCGAATACATAATATACATACATCTTACCATACCGTGTTGCACTGGTTTTTGATTTCCCCAACCGAGATTGCGTTCGACTAAACAAAGGCTGCAACTTCTGGCTTGAACATTTTAGCTTTTCACTGTTGGATTGAATCCGTATATCCTATTATGTACCACCTCTGCCTGCAATGATATTTACCAAGTCTCCCAACCTACGTAGATATACTCTGGTTTGAAAAGCTGAAAGACAGGAACTGTTTACTTTCAAAGTTTGCAACTGCTGCCTTTCGGATCTGCTCTGCGATATGGAATACCCACTAGTTGAAACAGCCTACCATCTCTCGTTAGTTCTCCTTGGTGAATCTCCCCAACCAAACGTGAACATCTTATAGTTAAGCATTTGCTGCCTTTTGGTTATGCCCATAAATCCAAACAATGCATCCACCATATTATTGCAGCACTACTTGCTGAGCCTGCCAACCTCCAAGCAGTTCTCTGTGCTTGGTCTGATTGACGTCCTCTATGGCAAGTACCGTAACGTGATGGACGCTTCACACAACTCGGTACTCAGATCCTGGCATGACCTGAAGGACCAGCTGGAGTTTACACAGTCAGAGCTGGAGACCTACGCCAGACAATCCCTCATGGACGATACATTTTTCACGTTAGTATCGGTGTTCGTGTTCTATATGTTTAAATCTTACAACGCCTAAATATACATGAAGATCAATTAAAGTGATTTTTTTTCAATTTGAAATCACCATAAATGTCTGAGTCAGCTTATTGCACTTCATTTGAATACCTATGTTATGGGTCTACAACTATTATACATGTTTGATTATTTCAGAGCGGGGATCGTCTTTAGACGTCAGAATCTGACGTCCGTAGACGTCAGATTCTGTCGTCTAAAGACGGTCTTTGTGCTGAAGAGGTTTATCATCCAGCAGCCTATATCTGTTTTAGCCACTCATTGGACGATTTACCAAACTTTACAGACCCCGTGTAGTCCCCAAATCTACACTGTACAAATGCATCCTCTCTATAGATTTCAAATGACCTGGATCGAGTTTCCTAAGTACAAAACTGAGGAGCGGAGCTTATGTTTGACGTCATGAAATGTTATCATACCTGGCTGCTTATAATACATGTACATGCAGCTATTGCTGTACTATGCGACTATCTAATTCTGATCATTAGTAGACTAAAATATTCTGATAATTTTGAGGACAGCTCATTGTGATATACAGATATATACTTCGATTGTATTGCTATTGCAATCACTTTGCAGGTTTTTTAACATCAATGTATGACGATTTTTTTTTATATTTTTAAAAGCTAAGCAATTAATTTTAACTTAACATGCTGTCTAGAATACACAATGACTTACACTTTAAAACCCTTATTTTGTATTGTAATCATATATTCATTATATTTATCGTTAGCTATTGTGTTTTTGCATTATCAGTTTCTAATTTTCGGTTATCCAAAGCTGGACATGGTGAAGTAATTCCAAGCTTCGAATGAAGAAAAATAAATTGATTGATAAAAAATTAGAATATCACAAATTGATACAATTTCATGAGCTGACCATCTCTCACGAATCCTTTTCATTGGCATTTTATTTGGTTCTAGACGTGTACGGGTATAGGTGTATAGCAGGGCAAGGATCAACTCTTCAAACGCTGAAATATTTTTTAAAAAGCTATAGAGACCAAAGGTGTTTTTTTCCTTTTGAAATCATTATAAATGGTCAGCTTTTTCCGTTTTTTTTGCATACCTATGTTATGGGTCTACAGCCATTATACATATTTGTATTGTTACAGAGCGGAGATCGACTTTACACGTTAGAGTCTGACGTCTACAGACGTCAGATTCGGACGTCTAAAGTCGACGCTCGCACTGTAAAGGTTAACATTATTCTGTTCAATTTATTGCAGTGAGAACTACATCAAAATTGACATTTTCTTCAAGGAGCGCAGCTTTGAGATAATCAGGCAGCAGGTGTCGTTCGAGTTCCTCAGTTTGGTGAGTGAGATAGGCGGATTCATGGGGCTACTTCTGGGCGCCAGCATCCTCACGCTGTTTGAGCTGCTCGATTACCTCTCCATTTTCTTCATCAGACGTTGCCGATCTTCACACATGAAGAGCACACATTCTGGTTCTTATCTGTCTTAGAATGTTCAACACAGATAGAATTGTTTATATTTGGAATATATTTTATTATATCTAAGCTATATTATATATCATTTATATATATTCACTCATAACGCCGTCGTGTTGTTAGATTAACCTGACTACAAAAAACAGCCGATGGCCAAATATTGAGTCAACATTAGCATGACAACGCCTTTTCCCACTTTTGGTCGCTCCATATATTCAACACAGATTGAATGGTGTATATTTTAAGATATTGTATTGTTATATTTTACTCGTTAAGACGTCGTGTTGTCAGGATCACCTGACTACAAAAAACAGCCCGTGACCAAATATTGGAACAACGCAAAGCCAACGCACTGTGTTTTAACCCTATTTCCCGCTTTTAGTCGGCTGCACATATGAGAAATAGTCGTTATAAGCACCTTAAAACGCCAATTTTAAGGTGGTTTCGAGATCGCCTCTTAAGCAGTCGATAATTTTATTTCAAAAAAGATAATAAGCTATAACTCATTTTCTTGTCTTTTTCGCCCACTTAAAGTTTCGGCTCGCTGCCGCGAACCACAACCTCGAGTGGTGAAAATGAGTCATATGTATTTAATTTGAACCTTTTCATATCCTGATGTTTCATATCCTATTTATTTGCCAATATCAGTGATTTGATCGGCTGCTAAAACAGATCATCCCTTTAATCGCCGGTCCCGATTATATCCGTATTTCAATTGTTTTTATTAGCACGTTATATACCATCTTGTGAAAATGTTGAAGATAAAATGTGACATCGATCAGATTTCGAAATCGTTGAACTCCCTCTTGTCAATTTTGAATAATTTCCAATCACTTGATTGTGTTGTGGCTCGCGCCAGCGAAACACAACTTTAAGTGAGTTGAAATTCCAATTGAATAACTTGGCGTTGAAAGGGTTAAGTACGACTATAGTTTAAGCGATGGTAGGGTTGAGCACATGGAATTATTCGGGTTAGTTGTAACAAGAATCATTTGTATCTGACACAAACATAATAATATGTGTCCACCACACGGCGTTAGTTGATCATTGGTGTCATGCATATCTTTCGATGTTGTATAATGTGAATATTGTTCACGATTCAATTGTAGATCTTGTGTAATTGTCATCATGGCTGGTCCAGGATA
The DNA here is from genome assembly GCA_964017125.1 of Flabesymbios commensalis. Classification (NCBI taxonomy): domain Eukaryota; kingdom Metazoa; phylum Annelida; class Polychaeta; order Terebellida; family Flabelligeridae; genus Flabesymbios; species Flabesymbios commensalis. Next base: position 26,196,898 of record OZ024903.1, read on the forward strand.
CATTTAGCATGTAGTGGGAATAGTTAGTGATATAGAAGTATATTTCGCTTGTTGTTCATATTTTTGCGCTATGTATGCATTGCCTTGTGTATTTTCACAAATAGTTCATACTCAGATTATGATACTCAAGCATTGTCATTAAGCTATAAATAAATGACCAATATATCAAAACTGTCATTGCAAATATATATACTTCATTCTTTACATAAGATTGCAATAACATAAATGATTTTTTGACATCATAAAGTCAGTGCTATTAATTAATTATTAACATTATTAAAACAATATTAATATTACTAAACCATTAAAAATCAGGATCGACTCATTAATATACATATAAGAACATCATTGTTTTACGTAAATAATTATTTTATTTTACAAAGTGAAAGTTGTGTGTTAATAAGTCATTTTCGAATCTATTTTCTAATGTAATAAAATACTCGCCAAATCGTGCAATTTTTAACCGTTTTTAATTATATTTAATTCGATTTTTTAAATATCAAGATTCACCTTCTAATTTTAATAAATCGATTTATATATTGGAAAATATTAACTACTTTGGTATCATGTTGCCATCTGGTGACTGCCATATTATATTTAGGTTATCATCAATCTACTATATTAAAAATAAACTTACGTTTTACATCAGTTATATAGGGATTGAACGATGACAACTCGTGACAGTATAGTACATCTTTTAGATAGATGTAGTTGTATTCATCATTCATTTAAAATTGAAAAGTGCATGTTTTCAAAAGTTGTATTCCTCATTTATTTAAAATTGGACGTTGCATGTTTTAAACGTTAAAAAAGGTTAGTGAGACCATCGCATAAACCTAAGTGTTTTTTTTTGCATACATTCACCATTTTAATATGAATAAATAGACTCATTTGTAGCAATGATATTACAAAATAGATTCTCAATAATATTGATGTAAGTATATTCATGAAAATACTCATATCAAAATTATTCGACTAAGAATGCTACTGATTTATTTGCTGATTTACTACCAAAGGAGATATTTAAAATACAATTGTTGAAATTCCAGTGACATGACATGGAATGAGGGAAGAGTATGAGAAATTGCATTAATTATTAATTTGATAAACATGACATAAAAATAAAATATTACTACACGGTGATTGCTATGTTATAATTTTGTCAAGAAAAAAAGTCACAGGGTCATGTTTTAATGGAGCATGTGTATTATTGATAAAATAGAACTAATAAATGAGATAAATGAGGTAAAATACATTTATTTTCTAATACTATAAAACATTTTCTAATAAATTTTCTAGCATTATGATTTATTTCGCTTGATGTTGAGAAATTGACAAAACATTTTTGTTTACTAATCAATTAATGTGCACATTGTGTACAATTTACATTAATTTACTCAATTTTTTTTCTAAATATTGTAAAAAAAATTATTAAGATATTAGTTAAACCTACAAAAAATATTAAATATCCTCACACCGATATTCATCTGTACACTATATTTTATTCCAATGAACCATTTGCGTATTTAAAAAATGTAACATAATGTTGGCATATTTTAGAGAGATAGTGTACTATATTAAAGAATCAGATACAATCGCCAATATGATATCCGTCGATATGTGCATATCCGTTGTTGTGTTCAATTTTTGAGAAATAGTGTACTATATTTGATAAACAGATACAATCGCCAATATGATATTCGTTGATATGTGCATATCCGTTGTTGTGTTCAACTTTCGGGTAGTTTTTTACTCAATAAAATTGTTTTATAAGCATAATATTTATTTAGAGGGTTGTGCATATGCTACAAAATATGATGGGTATGCCCGACATACACATTTGTACATTATGTGTTTCAACGTGGAGCTAATATATTGTTCTTTGATGATTTTGGAGAGTTGATACAAACAAGACGACTTTGTGAAGATATATGATATATCGAAATACTGGACACGGACTTTGATAACGGCTCACTGCGAAGTGATAATAATTAATATTTCAAATTGATAGATAGTTTTGTCTACTAGCACAATTAACAGAATATAACGTTACTCGCTTCTTTACAAAATCATTGTAGATATAATAACTTTTGATTTACTTCTAGATTTACTACCAGATATTTCTGATATAGATTATTGATTGTTTCGATAACAATATATGAAGAGTAATGTTAATCGAGATAATACATGTGTTTATTTATTTACATGGAAATAAAATGCAACACTAATGACGACAGAGTTGTTATATATTCCCCGTGTTATCCCAGTAAACACAAATAATTTGCACAACATTTATACAACGTCGGAAACATTGTATAAATGATTTAAAACTGTTTTGTGTTTACTCGGATTGCACTTGCCTGCTTGAATGCATGAATGCATGAATGCATTCCAACCCAACCCAACCCAACCCAACCCAACCATGAATCCATGAATGCATGAATGCAACTAACCCCATTTTATTTGTTCTTTGTTCGAAAAAACCCCACATAAATGTATTTAAAAAAAATATATATTGAGAACTAACACCATAGAAGGCAACATAACATGTACAAAGGATTTAAACATTTAGTTGGGGCACTACACTACAAATATAGGAGCTGAAACTGTCAGGTTCATTGAGCAAAATAACATTTTGTGCATAACATTTTTTTCACTTTTTTATAGTTTGTTTTAATGAAAACCTTCGAACACGAAGGCAAAGGTGATGATAGTCCTTCACTAGGAGGCAGTACAGCACGAAAATATATTTACTGTCAAACTTATGGGCACTATACTGATTAACCCCTGTGCGAACTAGCCTAGCCCCGGTCTCCCCTACCAATATATATCAATAACTATAACCTCGAGAGGTTTGAAGTGTTCTTTAGTAAATGTGCCATGACAAAAAAACCCACAATTTTTGTCAAACTAACGTTGAACCACGTAATACGGAAACGCAATTTAATCATTATCGGGTGTTTCTCTATTGAATAAAATACTCTGAAAGATTTTATTTTTATTTTGAAGTGTCTATGATGTTCTCGTGATTTAAACATGCAGTCTACTAACACAATTAACAGAACATAACGCTACTCGTTTCTTTACAAAATCATTGTAGAAATAATAACATTTGATTTACTTATAGATTTACTACCAGATATTTCTGATATAAATTATTAATTGTTTCGATAACATTAAATGAAGAGTAATGTTAATCGAGATAATACATGTGTTTATTTATTTACATGGAAATAAATTGCAACACTAATGACGACAGAGTTGTTATATATTCCCCGTGTTATCCCAGTAAACACAAAAAATTTGCACAACATTTATACAACGTCGGAAACATTGTATACATGATTTAAAAATAATTTGTGTTTACTCGGATTGCACTTGCCTGCTTGAATGCCTGAATGCTTGCCTACCTGCCTGCCTGAATGCCTGCCTGCCTGTTTGATTTATTTATTTATTTATTTATTTATTTATTTATTTATTTATTTATTTATTTATTTATTTATTTATTTATTTATTTATTTATTTATTTATTTATTTATTTATTTATTTATTTATTTATTTATTTATTTATTTGTTTATTTATTTGTTTATTTATTTATTTATTTATTTATTTATTTATTTATTTATTGAAAAATAAATACAGACTGTCAAAAATGACACATTTTTTGTCACAGCAGCTGACATGATGCCTACGTTTAGTCAATCTGTCGCCTCACGTACCGGTCTCCTGTATCTACTGACCTCACAACGTCGGCTGTTCAGTTAGGGGTCATCGCAAAAGTTCGCAATCACCCCCATAATTATAACATGTAAATTTGAAATAAATTATACATTTATGTTTGATACTAACGGTTTTCGGGCGTTGTGAACTTGTGAGAATAGCCCACCGAAGGCTCTAGCATATGGTATCCTGTGAAACTCAATAGCCATGACCTGTAATATTTTCACCTAGCAATCTAATACAATGAAATATGGGTGGGGTGGGGATTGTACATGATTGTTTTCACTGAGTAGCCGTTTAAAAGGTTTTCCTGTGACGTCACTGAGTTTCAAAACATATTTGTCAGAAAAACCACCGTTTAACCCTTAAAGCGCCTAAATATTTGTACAGAAACAAAGAGACCAAAATCATGTTTTATTTAAAAAATAGGGAGACTGGGGTTAGTTTGAACAAAAATTTGATTTTTTGTTTATATGAAGTTAGGAGACTGATATTTTTGTCCGGAAGTATTCAAGTATAGATGCTATTTGTAACATACATTATTCTCAAATTGAAAACAAAATTGAAAACATGTTAAAGTTACCTTGAGGTTAGTTCAAAAATCATGAAAATGGGATGGGGTGTGTCTGGACGGTGTTAGATGTACCAGATATTTTGTGGGGTGAATCTAAACAGTCGAACTAACCCCATTTTATTTGTTCGAAAAACCCCCACATAGATGTATTTTGAAAAAATATATATTGAGAACTAAAACCATAGAAGGCAACATAACATGTACAAAGGATTTAAACATTTAGTCAGTGCACTACACTACAAATATAGGAGTTGAAACTGTCAGGTTCAATGAGCAAAATAACATTTTGTGCAACAGCAAAAAAGTACTTTTGACCCCTGAAAATAGAAAAAGTTTTTTTTTTTACCTTTTTATAGTTTGTTTTGATGAAACGAAGTCAAAGGTGATGATACAGTCCTTCACTAGGAGGCAGTACAGCACGAAAATATATTTACTGTCAAACTTATGGGCACTATACTGATTAACCCCTGTGCGAACTAGCGTAGCCCCGGTCTCCCCTACCAATATATATCAATAACTATAACCTCGAGAGGTTTGAAGTGTTCTTTAGTAAATCTGCATGACAAAAAACCCCACAATTTTTGTCAAACTAACGTTGAACCACGTAATACGGAAACGCAATTTAATCATTATCGGGTGTTTCTCTATTGAATAAAATACTCTGAAAGATTAAAATTTTCATTTTGATGTGTCTATGATGTGTCGTGATTTAAACATGCAGTCTAATTGTAGCCCTACATGGTGGCGTTGCTATAAGATCTCATTTGTAAGTGTGTGAATTATATTGAGTTCTCAAGATATGAAATGATGACATTACCCCCTTTATATTCAAATTCAGCTCACTAATATCATAACATTGTAAACACTCAATGATTTCAATATTTCCAAGTGTTCAAATCAATATAGTTAAACTTTTAAAGAGGTTGTCATGTGTACTGAGTCATTTGCAATGGTTATTTTAACATATTAGTATGTACTGATGTTGTTACTCGTCCTAACAATATGGTTTCTAGAGTAAATTTAGTAGTTAGAGTAGCGACCAATCTCCAGAAGAGCTATATTTCGTGTTTTTTTTTTCAAACAAAATAAAAACATTTTTCAACTTTGATTTTCTATCAGTACAGGTTCTTAGGCGTTAGGAGCTGCAAACCGTTTTGGGCGCATTCTTGTGCATCACATTCAAAATTTCGAATTTATATTGGAAGCTAAATTAGATTCACACAAGATAAATAGTGACAAAATTCACCCAGTGAAATTTCAAGATATCTCGAATGACAAGCTTAGTAGTTCTGGAACCACTAGAATTACATTATAAATACTCATCGCCACAAAAATCACAATAATGGGGGATATTTTTTCAATCATCTATTTTTATTTTAGTTTTCAGATTGCTGTTTTGTATATTTATGTGACTTATTTTCATGCTTTAAGGCTAAAATTTGTATTATTCTTGTAGCCCTACTTTAAGCTTAACAATACGATTTAGTCTATATATATGTAAATGATATTGAGCTCTCAATGTATGAAATAGTGCCCCTCCCCCTGAAGTCAAATTTGTTCCAATAATCATAATGTTTTCGATGCTCGCTGATATATATATTTTCAGTTACCGCCCAATAAAATTGAAACTTATATACAGATTTTTATGATACACAAGTCATGTTGTCAAAATTCCAATATAGCCGCTATTTTTACAATAGTTTAGGGGCCCGGTGGCTCGTAAAGCGTTGCAGCCATTCATAATACTTTTGATAATCAGATACAATCGCCAAAATGATATCCAGTTATAGATTGAGCAGTTTTTTTATATTAGATCAACTGCGCCATTTTTTCTACTTTTAATGCACAGCTAAAACAGTTTTGAAATGATGTATTTGGTAGCGATTTCTCCTGTAGCTACATATGTAGGCCTACCTGGACTAGTATGCAGATGCCAAACATGTGCCTGTAATAGCTTAAGTGGATATTGATACTTATTATAATAGTTTGTATGTATAACATATACACACGTATGTATGTGTATGAATATATACGTCTAGATTGACTATATCACTTGTAAGTAATGTTACCTGTATAAAATTATGTATACACAGAAGCTTAATAAATAAATATAAACCCAAATAAAGGTTATTCGGGATACGTTTTTAATATTCGAGCTATGCGTTCAAATTTCATTTTGTTGTCAAGATGGTCATCGGTACATTACAAGCAAATCGGTTATTATTATGTGGAAAATAGTTGGAAACATGCCGTTCTTCTATGAATTTCAGTGGATAAAGTGGTATTTTATGCATGTCATATGATATACATTTCATGTATGATGTGTTTGGATGTTCCTTTGGATCTTGAGCTATTTTGTATCGCTAAATGTAGTAATATTTAATGATATTTTTAAAAGCTCACGCATATATTAAAACGAATGATAACATACACTTTTCCCAGTAAAACTTCAAAATAGACTCACATATGAATGCAGCATTAACCATTATGTGAAAATAAGGTATTACATTCAAATATACGCCAAATAGTTCGGGAATTGCAAATTCAACATGGCTCTAGGCGGTTATTTTGATTTTTGTAAAAAACGGGGTGTCGCTCAGAGGAAACTTTGGGACATTTTACAGGTAAAATTCTGAACATATCCTGAACTTTTCAGCTGTATGTAATTTTTGCACAACCTAAATTTCCAGGACTATATCGGCGATATGACGCGGAACAGGACACGACATTCGGGGAATATTTGATGTAGTGGATATAAAAGGTTATCTGCCACTTGGTGATGCGGGAAATAAAATGAAAGGATTTGGGTTTGCCACTTTTGTGCACACATAGGCTAAACTGGGCCAGGAGAACTTCCCGAGGATGGTCAGATGAATGAAATGACACTGCTCTCCAGACACAGGATTCTAATCGAGCCCTGGCGGTCTGAGTCCAAGCACGCGACGACTCGGTCACGGAGGCTCCCCGCAATATTGAATATTCACGAGCGAGCGGGGAAGAAACATTTTGTTTCTTTGAGAGTGCCAGAGTGGGGCTCGAACCCGCCATCTCCGACTTTTCAAGCAGCCAGCTTTAACCACTGCGCCAGACCCCCGCGCTACTTAGTCCTTGGGCCAGGGGCCGAATTTTTATGATTTAGTACCAATTGGGGTGACTAAACTTTGTTGTGATTTTAGATACATATCAGCTAGATACATATATGAGGGGTCTAAAAAAGTATGATGGCCCTTTCAGAACGGTAGCTTAAGGGCAGTATTCTCAGTTTTGAAGAGAGGGGGGTCTCTGAACCAAAAAGTAGATATTAACTATATCTTTTCATCTATGTGTCCCACAAAAATCCATAATATCTCGTTTCTGGTATAATTTGGGTCAAGGAATCCGTTTTTGATGTTTTGGAAATGATCTAACCAATATTTTGCCGACAAATCCAAGATGGTCGTCAATTTTAAGCTGTATTTCTTCGCTCTATGATATAAGAAGATTATTTACGTCTATGATGTTCGAATTTTTTTAAGCAAAGATTCTAGTTATGGGCGATTAATCTAGCATTAAATTAAATTATTTTTTTGTATATCTTTCAATTTATATAAATTCAGTTCAGTTATCCAACAGACGTGTATTTTATAACACTTAAGGATGTGAGGACCGAAAACGTATCTCTATGAAATGTGTAACAATAAGACATCCATGTCCAATGTTGGTCTATATTATCTATTATTTTCTTGGTGGAATGAAATAATACATATCTATATTTTTTTCCACAACTTAAAAAGAAACACTAATTATAAATAAATTAATGATAACAGGGTTCATTACTTTAGACGTTTCAGATTAGATACGTTGTAATCATGGTAATAGTGGAATGTCATATAATTGGGCTAAAATTTAATAACTTCCGGGGTAACTAGAAAAAAACTAATCTGGATAGCTTCGTATGCCTTAGACATGAACACAAATGTATGATGACCTTTTTCAGAACGGTAGCTTAACCCTTAAAGCGCTGAAATATTATTGCAGAAGCCATGGAAACTAAAGTGATTTTTCCTTTTGAAATCATCATAAATGTCTTAATTATCTCTTTCCGATTCATTTGAATATACCTATGCTGTGGGTCTACGGTCATTATAAAACCAAGTATTTCTTTCAGTGCGTGGACCGTTTCTATACGTCAGAATCTGTAGACGTCAGATTTTGACGTATAAAGACGATCCCCGTGCTAAAAGGGTTAAGGAAGTTATGAGATATTTTGTATTTCAGAGAAGAAATAACATACATATATGTACATGCGAAATCTCGATATTTTTGCCGCGCGTTCAAAAAGTAACATCCAAATGTAACATCAAACGAAACTGTCACATATAAATGGCTTTAGTTTTACTAGGGGTGTATAGTGTAGACTAATAAAGGCTTTAAGTTAAAATGGCAGCACATATTTGGCCATTTTGTCTATTTAGACCGCGTTACGTCAGTCAAAACATCACGTCCTTAGGTCACATATCAACATTTCTTATGTAGGGTGTGGACCCTGGTTTAGTTGGTAAAACTGTTTGATGCAGGTTCTTCACCCACTCTGACATCCATGTTTTGAATAAAAAAATGTTTCTTCCCCACTCGCTTGCAAGCAATCAGTATTGTGAGGATACTCCATCAAGGGATTTCATGAAAACACCATGAAAGAATGAGTAGAATTCTACTTAATCTTTCATGTAGACTAAATATATGAGGGTATACAATTCTTACAAAGACTTTCAGAGGAACACCCGAAAATTTACAAATATTTTACAGGTGGAGGCTTCAGCGTTCAAATTAACAAAGAAACCCTCTTGGACGAATACCTGTTGACGAAGCTATTGAAGAAACCACAAACAAGGATACCCCAAACTGCAGGTGCAGGTGTCAGCACAAAACCATCTGCAGTGAGTAAATACTATCTTAATGCTGAATATAGAAATACAGCCTTAAACAGCTGTGTTATTGAAATCGACTCTCCACATAATATTCATTTACATCTTCAGTTAAAAATATGAAACTGACATCCAGTCCGTTTTAGAGCTACTGCAAACCAGTTGGACAAATCCTTTTAAAAAAATCCGATGTAAATGATCTTTCAGCTGGTACAACTAAAGAAGTAGATACGCGTATGCTGCTTCATGCAAAACATGCCGCTGAATATCAGACCTACAATGATGTTGTTGTTGTGGAAGATGCCACTGATATCTTCATTATTAGCCTTGCATTTAGCACTAGAATACAGTGTCATTTATATATGCAAAGTGGTACTAAAGTTCAACAGAGATTGATAGATATTACCTTATAGGACTACATTTATAGTGTTATATTCATAGGACTACATTGTTACACAGCATGCGACACCATAAGTTCCTCTTTGTTGAAACTGGGCACTGTCACCAGATCTCTATGACGCACTCCAAGAGTTCACAAGCCGTTTATATTGTCCAAAATCATTAATGTGTGATATAAAAATTTCCAGGGATAAGAAGGGCATCATGCGGAGATAGCTATATACCAGCATGCCAAATATCAAGCAGGCATATGTCACAGGAGTTTGGTTATCTGTCCTGATATCCCTCGTTCTGATGATGAGCGCGGCTGGATTTTCGATGCTTAAGATAAAAACTTGAATGTATATCCAGTCCTTCTGTTCAAGATGCTGTGCTAAATCTCCTCTCGTGTAGGCCTGCTTGTAAGCGTATTTGTAAACTGCCAGTGTCAATGTCTTGAAAATAGATTAAAATGTACAAATGCAGAACTGTATAAACATGTAAGATGAAAAGGCACTCCTCGGATGATGACACAGATGATGATAAATTATGATACTAAACACCCAAATTTCTTGTGTGATAGATAGAAAAGTTCGTTCAACGACATGTTCACACTTTAAACAAAGACAAATGCAATTAAGGACATATTCACCATTGCATTTACAGCTTTTGTGTAAATGTATATAGTGTATCACATGATTGGATCACATAGCTAAGTAGTAGGCCTACATGTCGATATTTACATGTACTGTACACCATAATACAGCAGCTTTTTTACAGAGATGAATGGTGGTAATGATTTGGGTAGCATGTTTATTTCATTTAATTTATCGACATCTTAATTTGATTTTAACTTAGTTCTGATTACTCATTACTGCTGAATTCAAATTTATACAGGTGAAACGGATTTAATACATCGAAGAACATAATAAATCGAAGAAATATACTTTGTTATCCTATTCAAACTACTATATCGAGCTACAATGGCTACTCAGGTATATACTATGTTAATAATTAATAAAGCTGATAAATAACCACCATGCTACAGATTCATGATAACAACCGAAGAAATATATACTAGTATTACCATGATTACAGTGTATCTAATCCAAAACGTCTAAAGAAATGAACCCTGCTATCATTAATTTATTTATAATTACATTTACTTTTAAAATCGTGGAAAAATATAAACATTTATTATTTGATTCCACCAAAAAAAAAAAGGATAATATCAACAAACGTTGAACATAAAGTAAAAGGCTGTATCGTTACCGTTCTCAAAAGGCCATTATACATTTGTGTTCATGTGTAAGGCACACAAAACCATTTAGAGTAGTTTTTTCTAGTCACCCCGAATGGTTCTAAATATTGGTCTGGCTCAATCACATAATTATGATAACAACCACAAAATAGCATACAACTATTAATGTGATTACAATGTATCTAAATAGAAAACGACTAAAGAAATGAACCATACATGCTATCATTAATTTATTTATAATTAGTGTTTCTTTTTAATTTTGTTGGAAAAATATAAATATTAACTATTTGATTCCACCAAGGACAAAATAAATAATATAGTCAAATATTAGACATGTATGCCTTATTGTGACACATTTCATAGAGATACGCTTTCGGTTCGCACAACAAGTGCTATGAAGCACGCGTATGTTGGATAACTAAGCTGCTTTTATATTTACAAGGTATACAAAAAAATAGTTTTATTTAATGATAGTTTGATTGTCTGACCAGAATATTTACCTACAAATTTTCGAACATTATATAGACATAAATAAACCAGTTATGCCATAGAGTTAAGAAATACAGCTTGAAATTGGCTGCCATCTTGGATTTGTCGGCGAAATATTGGTTAAATCATTTCCAAAACATCAAAAACGTATTCCTTGGTCCGAATTATGTCAGAAACGATGTATAATGGATTTTTGTAGGACTAATAGATGAAAAGATATAATTAATAATTACTTTTTGATTACGAGACCCCCCCCCCCTTCTTTAAAACAGAAATTACTGCCCTTAAGCTACCGTTCTGAAAAGGCCATCATACATTTTTAGACCCCTCATATATTTATCTAACTGAAAATCACAACAAAGTTTAGTCACCCCAACTGGTAGTAAATTTTGGTCTGGCCCAAGGATTCACTTGGTGATGTGGCAGATGCACTCTTTCGTATCGTAGGAGGTGTGAATATCCGCCCCGGGGGGTACTTCAGTAGCCATTACAACCTAAAAAAATACTATATATGTTGACACAAAGCTGTTTTACTGTTGGTCCAGCGTCGCAGACGCTGGCTCAACAGTAAAACAGCATTGGGCCCACATGTTTGCTGGGACGTAGCACAAGACACCGGCCCAGTGGTGACTTCGTGACGGGCCAACGCTGTCAGCACATCAACTATCATCATACAAGTTGAATATTCCCCTCCCCGTTTGCTTTCTAATCCGCGTCGCTGCAGTCGTTAGTCACAGCTATAGATACATGCATACATAGACTTTAATTGTGGCAGTTTGACCTCATACTGCTTGCTACCACTACCTTCCGTCATGGCGGCATTGGACCATCGCTACTCGTATCTCTTAGTGACCATTATTTTAGCAAGTGAGTGTACCTGTCCAGCCGAACGCTTTATAATTGTTCGCCGCTCTGTTTGACATAGCCAATAATTATACATAGTTTTTGATATGGTAAAATTATATAAATTAGTAAGCTGATACTGCATGTTTGGCTTTACAGATCAGAATAGCAGTAACTGCCCTTCGTTATAATTATTCAGCAACATCAGTGTTTTGAACACAGTATTTCTCTATTTGTTTTGATGGACTCATATCGAAATTAAACTTTTGAATGTTTTTTTTTCAATAATTTTGAGTGGAGTTGAGTCATGTTGGAAAATGTAATCTTTTTTGAAAAGTGTAAATAAAATCACGTGACTGAGAGTTTTACCTGGTACCGCCTAAATATCGTCCCCTTGGAGTTAGAATGTGCTAAACTGACACTTGGTAAAGTGGCAGTTTGGCACCTTCTAACTCCAAGGGAACGAAATGTTTACTAACGCCAGATTCCATTCATAATCCAATGACTCCATTCAGTAGCATGCTTCCCATTATATTGTGTATTATTTGTAACTGTTTTAAGATGGCAGTGCGGCTGCTGTCGTTTATCTAAAACATACGTAGTCGTTGTAATCAAGATTAAAAACATAGTCATGACTTCAGGTACACGAAGGCCTATGAAGCAACATTGTCACATGCCATCAAACTCATATCAACCACTCGTACATGTATGCCGGCTAAATGTCGTGCCATGATGTGCGACGTTTTTAGATCAACTACAGGCATACAACGGTCAGCAAACAGTGGAGAATAACGTTAGTATTGTAATGAAATAACACGATAATAATTAATGTTCCATCTCCTACATTACAGTATATTGTCTTAAGCGAAGATTTATACAGCACAGTAACGTAATGCGAGATCGCCAGTGACCTGGTGAGCCAGCCGACACAACACTTAGGCCTAGATCTCAACAGTTAGGCCTGGGGCTTATTTGCGAAAGCCTGCTAAAAACACGATTTCGCTGCACCCCCTCCTGCGACATAAGTTTCTTCGATTGTTATTGTAGGAAAATATATCAACTTTAATATTCGAAACAGTAACCAAAAATGCAGGTGTCCAAAAACCATAATTGAGACATTTTAATCACCATATCCTAAGAAAAGGCATACAACTAAAAATAATATTTTTCAGTCATCATTTTTTATCTGAATCATACCATTTCATTAAACATTCAGCTAAAATATGCTAAACAAATGTATACATGCGCAACCATAAATAAAATAAAAATCAAACATTTGTAAAAGCTGTAAAAACTTCATTTTAATCAATTTTTTTGTTTGTTTTTTTAATTTTAATTTTATTTTTTTGTAAGTTTAATTTCGCTGAATTCCCGCTAATGGTACAGTTTTATACGAATATACATTAAACATATATCATTACTTAGTGAAATTGATAGCATTAACACAAGATAAAAAATCTCAAGATGTGTCATATTAAGTGTTTTCTGACCATATCAATGACGGCGTGAAAGGTTCCATCTGCAATCTCGACCCTTGGAGACCTGGAATATTCATTTTTTCAGTCACTTGAAGTTGTGTCTCGCTCCAACTTCAAGTGACAGAAAAACCACTTGGATTTACGAAATTAAAGTCACCATCCATATCAGTGTCACACATTTGGATATGCTTCAACAAAATGTACAAGACTTCCGCAATTATAGTCTATGGACATGTTCACATCTTATGGTCATATTAAGAAGCCAGAATAAAAGTACTGATTTTTTATGATTTTAGCCTGATTGTGTCGCTTTAATTATCATCTTGGCTCATACCTTAACTTTTAAGATCGTCTGCGGAACATGTCTTGTGCAAGCCCTAATAAAACACAGAAAAACTGTTGTAGTCGACATATGAAAACAACTACATGAAAAAATATATACCTGTATATAATGTATATTGGAATACAGATAGCGTATTTCGCCTTCATGCCCCACTTGCAAAACACATATAGTGTACGCATGGATGACTTTTAATTTGTGATCAAGTGGGTCGTGACACCTCCTGCGGAAAAAAACTAACAATTATTCTTACCTACGTTTCAAATATCAAAGTGGCATTGTCTGATATTAATGGTAGGCCTACCTATGTCCTCGAATAATATGCATAGACAATACTGGAAAGTTTGTATAGCACATTGAACACATTACCATTTTAGTAAATATATTATAATATTTGTGTTATGCATAGTTGCCTGGGTCTATGTGTTAGATTATACAAATATAGAAACCGAGTGATTACTAAACATAGTGCATAATATATGAAAATGAACTTGTTTATATGTTGGCCTAGTTCCGAGGAAACAATAGGCTATAGTACTGCTTGCATTGAGCTGTTAAAAAAAACATGAAATGTAGTACATTTGTGCTACCATGACCAATCACTGTACCTAAAAATAAGTATACTCTGTATTCAACCTTTTACCCGATAATCACGACCATAATAGTTTTTCATCCTAATTAAATCAATGCATGTATTGTGAATGAGATGTGTGCTTAAACATAATTATTTAAAAAAACATTGTCCCAAATTAAACAAATAATGGGTAATGTTCATGCACGTGAAGCGATACACATCTTCAAGTGTGCGAAGCTTAACTAGGTTGACCTCGCACGTCTACCGCGCCTGTGTAGATGTCTCCGCCATATATAATTATTTATTTTGAAATACCAATAAGCCTACATCTATAAATATATGCTTGTGTATACGTCAAGTAACATACGACTGGAGAAAATATTTGATGACGTTTTAATTTCTATGTTCTAAACCCTCCAATGACTTTCAATGGAATGTTTATCTCGGATCTTTATATAATTGTGAACATAATTTAACCGATGTCACAAGCAGTGTCATAATTTGCCACATATACATGTACTAGCAAGGTAACGAGAAATCACTTGCTTAATTTTTGGGAGTGAACACTGTGTAATTTATGATATTCATGTATCCCGAATTTGCATAAAATTGCTGGGCCATGATTACAAAGCGAGATGTCAAAAGATACACCTGACATATTGCACATAAATATGAGCTAAAATGACAGACTGGTGGGCAATTTTGTTTTATTTTTTGCTGATTATAATAGCAGCAACATTACAGCATAAGCTGGAGCAATACTTTAAAATCCCCCCCCCCCCCCCGGCCGCAACTCGACATCATATAACAAATGTCTCAAATAAAATACAATGGCTGGTCTTTTTCAACACACAGCAAACAACAATTATATTCACGAGTGCGTAGGGAATACAAGATGTAGCCCACACCAAAAAATATGTGAAATGTAATGTTTATGTGAAATCTAATTATTTTAAAACTGCACATGTGGCGTTTTGTAGTAAAATACTATAGTTAATTTTTTTTTAAATTATCCAAGGATCTCATTTGGGAAAACTTTATTTTAGCATGTCACGGGCCACTATTATGTTAGCATCAGCTCAATTGTGTCACATTTGTCTCGCACTTGCTGATTTACAGGTCGATCGATTGATTATGACCTCCACTCACAATGGAGAAAGATACGCCCTAAGGACGCTGAAATAAAATCGTTGTGAATAACTACTGTTAATTGAATTGTTCCTCTCGAACTTGGAATATATATTCAAGATCTGAAATTAGGAAATTAGGAGGCTTTCAATTCGACAGATATAAATACGTTTCAGTCATCTCAAGTTGTACTCTCGTTAGCGAGACACAACTTCAAGTACGTTAACAAGCTTAATTAGATAAGTTGATGATTAATGGGTCAAGCTTTCTTATTTGCAGCATCTGTGTAAAGATTGCACGAATGAGACACTGTGTAAGCGTTGCTTGAGCATTGGGGGAGGTGTGGAGAGGGGGGGGGGGTCCATCGCTTGGCCAACATGTGGCGAACAAGTAACTTTGACGAGTAGGCTACACCAAGGCTACGATTTATCACAAGCTGATTTATTTAGCTCATCGATTTTTTTTCAGGTTATGACTTTTCGTTGGTTCACCAGCTGCGTGGATGTAGAAAGAATGTGGGAGTGAAAAGAATCAATGAGTAAATGAATGAATAATTCCCTTATGTACTCAAGCGGGCTACATTGGGACGGGGGAAATAAATGAAATTATTCGTGCTTTAGGGCACTTTTGTGCACATACAGGCTAAATTGGGCCAGTAGTCAGGGGGTCAAATGCATATTTTTGGTCGAACCTGGAAAGTGGGTCCAAAGTTTTTTTCTCAATGTTTTCATGTTATATAGGTATTGTACTCCATGAAACTGCATGATGGCATTCTTACAACATTGAGCATTTTTATATAACACGTTTTAAAAAATCGCGTCAATCGGGACGCAAAATAATGGTTTTACACGCTTCAAAAAATACAAATATTTATATAAAGCGCCAACTTAATCTATATTTGCCATCATTGGAAATAGTATGTCTTCAGTGTTAACAAAAATGAAGTCCTAATTGTACAAATTGATTGAACCAGAAGTTTTGAGTTATGTGAACCCTTTGACCCCAAGGCCTTTCAAAAATATAATTACCAGTGTAAAAACCTCAAATTTCACAATACTGTTTGAGTGTGACCTATCAAAATGAAATGAATTTCATACGAACCTGAATATGATGTCGTAGAGTAACTATAAGACATATGTACCGCGATAATTAATATTCTATAAATATATCGACGAGATATATAATGTATAATTTTGGCCATACGTTTTAAAATTTTGTATACTACGTCATCCAACGATGTTAACACTTAACATCAAAACGTTTGTTCAGAGATTTAAACATTTTTAAAAGAAATCATTGTGTGGTGTATTGCCTCTGCCAAAGGAGGTTATGTTTTTGGTCGAGATGGTTTGTCTGTCCGTCAGTAGGATTATTTACAAAGCAATGAATGGATTTGCATGAAACTTTTATCAGAGGTGCGTCTCGGGCCAAGGAACAATCCATTAAATTTGGAAATGATCCTGCTTAGTTTACGACCCGGATCCAATACACAATCACTGCGGCAGAAGTTGTCTAGTTCTATTTGATATGTCTATGTTTCTGCAAGTAACACCTATAACATTATACCTTTATGGTGACGTATGGGTGCTCCATGGCTAGATTCAATTGATTACAGGTATTCGAACCCCCATCCAAGCGTTAGGCTTTGTGAATAAAAATAAATTTGAAATTATTTTCATTCATTTGGAATTACTTGTGCGAACTGTTCGTCGTGATTGATAATTCAGACCAAGAGGGCTCAGCAGCGAATGACAAGAAATCATGACCCATCCACAGTCTATGTTTTCTTTTAAACACGATAAAACAACAATTAAAAGGTTTTCAAAAGAGTCATTAAGACGACCGCAGATTATCATGATTTTGATAAAGTGTTTATCAGATACTATGATCCAAAAAATTGTGACATGCCTGTGTCTTTCGCACTACCAGAGTTGCCACTAAACCAAGAGAGCGAGGTAAACATGTTAGAGAAGGGCCAATGAAGGGTCAATTTTATGGGCATTTTTTCATGAAATCTACAAACCATCAAACTGTCAAACTGAATAATTTGTAGAAAAGCAGACAGTGTGTGACACTCAAAACACTCGTAGCATAATTATACATAATTGTATAGGCTTATCACATATTGATATGCCACATGCACACCATGACACTGCTATAACAGGTATGACACATTTCCAGTCATTGGCGACAGGCCCCTATTTACAATTATGAAATCAAATCTGCAACTGCATAAAATGATGGCAGATGTCCTTTGTGTGTATCCAGATAATTGTTTGCCAGAGACGTATCCCCGGGTTGGTGGTATACATCTCTTCATGGGTGTCATCGGTGTACAACTCTGATGCAGGATCAGTACCGTGGTGCAGATTTACATTTATGCATTTAAACACAAAATAAAGCCAATGTTACCCAAGATAATGTGATGATGAGTGAACCCTAGCACCCGAAGGGTCGTGAGAGTGAGATAAAAGCAACGCAACTTGTTTAAAAGCTGCTTTTAGCCTTTCCAATTCTTCATTAGTATACAATACTCATTGCAGATGTCTGGTTTTTAGCCTTTCCAATTCTTCATTAGTATACAATACTCATTGAAGATGTCTGGTTGGCAAGGGTGGCAAGGAACCTGGAAACGGAAGCATTTTAAAATTTAATTAATTTAGATGCACCGTCGCCGAACAGCAGCCAGTAGCTATCCTGTATCTCGTGTCTTATCTCGAAAAGTCAGAATGAGAATAGGCCGATACAGTTGTAATTTAGCAGATCATTTAAATGTACAATTGATAATTTATTTTATAAAACCTATGTCTCTTATGCATATTTAAATTCACTTAGTATGTTAACATACCTAAAATTGAGCTCTGCGCTTGCTGTCCAACATGCTGCTTTCCAAGATAATGTTACTACATCTAGTCTTTAATATATGCGTTACTACAATTCCAGCACTAAATTTTGAGCACGAATAGCCAAATGTAGGGTATCTAACCTGAAACATATCCCTGTTGCAACAGCTTTGGTGACTGCTGCTAGTAATAACAGGATGAAGGTCTTATTCAAAACATACACAAGAGCACATGCACACTCTTAATACCAGGACCGATCTAAATAGCAAAAATCCGAAAGTCGCATAACAAGACGATAATCACGAAGGAGCTGACAACAGCATATAGTTACACAGCTTTAGGAGACAAATATTGATATTCCCATTATAATGCAATCGTCTATACATAATGTGTCATAGAAATTAAAGTGACAACTGCTGAATATTTTGACCTCATTCCTAACCTGCTGCCAGGACCCTCCTTGTCACGATGTAATACTATGGTTGGATGCTCTGGTATTGGTATTATCGGAGATATTAATGTCTTCTGGCTCGATGTAGTAAGGAACTTATTCTGTGGTTAGTAACTCGGCGAGGGGAGCATCACCTGTTGATAATTATGTTAATTACCATCACCTGAGCAAGCCTTCCTTTGAAAATAAAACTTTCCGTTGAAGAATGCCTTGATGCTTGAGCCACAGAAGTTAGATCTGTTAGTATATGAATGGAGCAGAGACGAGAATATGTTCAACTACAGTCCCTGAATGAAGTCAACTGATCTCAGATTGCATCTCAACTGGTCCCTAATTACATAAAAAAATCTTCATATGGTTGCTCCAGTAAGAACTATGTGATAGTGTTCGATGTGGAAGCAACAAAGCAGGAATACAGGACGCATCGTCATTGTCTAAGAATATGATGCATACTACTACTATATGAACACAGATGATGAAACAAACAATGAACAGGAAGGTAGTAGTAGCTTTAATATAAATATATAGCAAATGACAAAATTATGTGGTGGTGGTATCATTGCTGATTATTTAACTTGTTTAAGATAAAGAACTATTTTTTTCAATAACTATTACGTACAATTTTGGTAGTTTAGCAGGTACAGAAACCTCGGAATTATTACACCACATATTAATAATTGATGTATCCATATAGTCAGATATAGATATGCTGTGATATTGGAACTATAAATAAGAAACAAAAAGGTTAAATATCGTGAATTATTTATTCATATGTTAAACTGTTATAGCACAAGAAGGGAACACAATTATACGTCACAGTTAAATTCAGACCACATTGTCATTGATGAATCAACTTATTTCGCACAATACAATCATTTGCCTTGACAAATATGCTGGGATTTAACTTTACCTAGTTAGGGCCCACAAATTTTCCTCTGTGTGTCCCAATAGCGGCCGGGCATCTAAACATTGGGAAAGTGTTGGGTCAATGCAGCCCATCAGCGCCACAGATAATGGCCCAACATTGGGTTAGTGAATCATGTTGACTAGCCCATGCAATAGAATTCCAACGTGTAATACATTGCTACACTATTCAAACAATATAATAATCCCCCATATCTTTCATCCCAGCAAATATATACATGTACCGGCACGTAGGCCACATTTGGAGTGTGGCCTAGATGAGCGAGAAATATGTGAGTGACAGGTTATCTAGTTAATTAAAATCATGACACTTCATAACAAAAACCTAAATTATAAGACAATGAATACAGGTACAGCTATAGAAACATGTACAAATGTGGAGGATGTAATATACAAACGATACTGAATTAGGCATGTTTGACCTGATTTTGTGACCTTTGACCTTGAACTATAGCTTTGACCTTTGACCCAATGATATTTATTATTAATATACATTATTATACAAACAATAAAACTAATAACTATCAGTTGTGTGAATATATAAAATGATTTTCTGTTTTTCCCGATCACGTAAAACCACTATTTTGTGCCCCGATAGGCGAAAAAATGTAAAACTCGTTATTTCAAAATGCTCAATGTTGTGAGAACGCCATCACGCGGTTTCATAGAGTACAATACCCATATAACATGAAAACATCGAGAAAAAAACTTTGGACCCACTTTCCAGGTTCAGCTCCTGGCCCCCTGACTACAGGAGAAACTCCTGAGGATGGTGAGATGAGTGAGATGACACTGCCCTCCAGACACGTGAATCGAAATTCAAACCCTGGAGGTCTGAGGCCGAGCACGCTACCTCTCGGTCACGGAGGCTCCCCAGAATACTGAGTTTTACGAGTGGATGGAGAATATATTTTTTTTCTTTCAAACCACCGGGGCGGGGGAGCCTCTTTATGATTATCTTCAAACTCAGAAAACGAAATTCCAGCTCTTTTGGTCTGTGACCGAACACGTTTCATCTCGGTCACAGAAACCTGAATGTCAGAGCAGAAAAAACCGTGAGGTCCGGCGACAAAATGAAATAAATGGGGTTTTAGGCCACCTTTGTGCATATGAAGGCTAAACCGGGCCAGGAGAACCTCCGGAGAATATTGAAATTAATAAGATAGCATTGCCTTCCAGACAGCTAATTCGAAATTCGCGCCCTGTCGTTCTGAGGCCGAGCACGCTACCTCTCGTTCGCGGAGGCTCCCCTCAATATTCAATCTTTACGAATGAGCGGGGAAGAACTTTTTTTCTTTGAAACTTGAATGTCAGAGCGGGGTTCCCGTCAGCTCCGGCGTGACAGTCAAACAGCGTTCATCACCACCACCAGCAGATTCATTTAACGCATCGATTTATTCGTGGTATGACTTTCTGTTGATTCACCAGCTGGTACTGGAAATAATCAGATAATATTGGAAATGTGCTTGTTGGATTCGATATCGCGCTCAATATTTTCAGCCACACTCGGATATTGTTGATGTTACAGTGTCTCATTTACCGGTGTTTACTGCCCAGCATACATGAGACACTGCTGGGCCAACGTCGTAGAAAGTGGACCAGCAAACCAACATTGGTTCAGAGTCCTCCTTTGGACAGATGTTAGTATCGTGAATTACCATGTTTTTATTAGAGAACATTGTAACATGTCATTAACCCTTACAAGGCTGAAATACTTTTGTATAAACCATGGGGACCAAATAGTACACTCCCTTATGTCACACAAAAAACCGACGTGCGATTTTTTGCGTAATTCTTGCCAATGTGATTCTTTACCCATGTGATTCTTTACAGAGATTATTAACTGAAATTGCCAAAAAATCATCTTGGCATTTTTGGTGGCCATTTAGGACCATTGGCTGTATAATAATTATGTTCTAATAATACATCACCCATTGCAGTATAGTAAATAGTCTTCTCTCCAGGTACGCTCAAACATGTTTTTACTATAAAATAATCAAGAGGAACAACAAAACTACATGGTAATATGTCGATTTAGCCTGGGCTGAAATCTGAAATATGACACTTTGCTTGGAATTTCAGTGTAGGCCCCTATACTTTATAATCCACTTGTTTTTACATGATTTTTTTGACATCATTTCTTTACTTCCTGACACAATAAACTACAAGAAAAAACATGTTGGCAAGAATTACGCGAAAAATCCCACGAAATGACATAAGGGTGTATACTAAAATGACTTTTTTTTCAATTTGAAATTATCATGTCTCCGTTAGCTCTTTCTGCTTCATTTGAATACCTATGTGATGGGTCTGCGACCATTAGAAATCTTTAAATTCTTACTGTGCGGGGATCGATTTTATACTGACGTCGTTAGATAAATACGGGTTAAGTTAAAATAGCCACTCGTCTTGTAAGAAAATTGGTGATAAATTCAAGTGTAATTAAATATTTTTTTTAACTATCTTAGCTTACCATACAAATATTATACACAGCTCTAAATTACCTGGGTCAGAATTTCACCAGGTTGTAAATTGAATACCCAGAATTGCTTCTCGATATATCATTTTATGCAAATATTGAATGTTTAATTCGGTAGAAATCATTCTGGGATGATGTTAGGTACTATTCACGTAACAAAATGTGGTGGGCTGTTATGTAGGCTAGTAGACCCATTTTGTTGTCACATAGTGTTAATTTGGTTTTATATTATCAATATAAAAATAAACTCTATCCGAGTTATCATAGCATAATGGACAAAAGCATCGACTCTGAGCTATCCCAGCAAACACAAAAATATTTGTATAACATTTTGTACAGCGCCGGTCAAACGTCTTCGACGTTGGTCCAACAGTTGTTATACTATTGTTTTGTGTTTACTGGGTATGTTTAGTGTATTGGAAAAACTAAGTTGGTATGGTAGATGTAGTTAGATATAGTAATATGATACTCTTATCACGGAGTAGTATTCTAAAACATTTGGATAAAAGTAATTTCACCATTATATGCTTTCTATTTCAATTATGACAAAAAGTGTCATTTTTGTCAAAAAATCGGTCATACTCATAATCAAGCCTGCAATTAGTGAATGAGAAAAACGAAGCGGGTATGGCTGGTGGAAAGTCATACGTTAGCCAACAAATGTGTTTATTGGACTATCATACAAGCAAAATAAAACATGAAGAAAAAAAATTGCCATGAAGATATATCCACATCTACAATTTGTACTGCTTCCAAATTAATAACAGTTATCCATCTATTAAACCTCAAGGTCAAGTTTAAAGAGTTGTGACTTTGACCTATTTGGCAAGGTCATACAGGCTGATAGCGGATGAAAGTTTGTCCTCACGATATCTCCACACCTATAATATGTATTGCTTCCACATTAATACAAGTGGTCCATATGATGAAACTCAACGTCGAACACAAGGATGTGGGACTTTAACCTATTTGTCAAGGTTACAAGGCTGATAACTCTTGGTTCGTACAATTTGTATTGCTTTCGTATCCATACAATTATTGATAGAGCTTATAAAACTACGTCAAATTCGAAGATGATGATCTTGAGATGTTTTAATGTTAAGCATCGTAAATGATTTAGAGTAGGCGTATGTCGCCGACCTTATGCCGTATCGGCCCTTAACATGTTAAGGCGTACCCAGGCCTCATGTGATGGCAGAGGCATACAATTGACGCATATGTGTCGAATTCTTTTCCTGTTTTGCTTAATGTAGCATTAAAGGCTAATATAAATGAGAATTATGCATATGTATGAACGCATTTAAAGATATATGAGTACAGCTACTTTTGAAATTGATGACATGTCTGCAGTGCTAATAATATTTTACCCAGAATCCAAATAGAGTCCATTGAACGAATTCAGCGGAATTTTACTAGATATGCAATTCATTATCTAACAATTAATATTATTATAAGGAGCGCTGTGCCAGGGTTGGGGTCGATTACAATTTATGATCACGATTACCGTTATGATTACATGTCATTTTTATTGATTGATTACGATTATGATTACGATTATTCGGCATTATAATTATCGATTAAGATTATGATTATGATTACATGTCACTAAAAATTATAGATTACGATTTTGATTACACTCTATTTTCTCGATTACGATTATGATTATGATTACATTAATCATATTTCGTGATTACAGTCACGATTATGGTTGATTAAAAATATCCTAGAAATTCTTATTATTGATTATGACATACTATAACAAACTATAAATAACAACAACTGTTCTAAACACTTTACCAGCGATGGATATATAATTTCGTTTTTTGACAACTTAGCAGATAATATTATCAAATCTGTCGTAAAAAGTGTGTATAGTGGATAACACTTAAATAGCAGCTGCACTTAACAGGCGCACCTGATTGCTGTGCAAGCAGTTGACCATCGCGAGGAGCATCCCTCCTATTATATAATATCTATACCATCTTGAAAACACCAGATGCTGATATTGCTGATTCAATATTGGCCCAATTTTGGGCCACCATCTGCGACGCTGGTCCAACAATAGGCCAATATTGGGGCAATGAGCCGTGTTTGCTAGGCACCCTTGTTTTCTAGGACTTGCAACACGTTATGTACAGTTTTGAAGGCGAATTAAACATATGCCATTGTTCCCCCTTATGTTAGCACATTTAGATATAGTATTAAGCTATCTTCCAATATAATTATTGTGATAATATATTGATATTTCACTGCTAAGCATGAGGTGAAGGTTATCGCAAAATATACCTATTTATGGAGCTGTATACGGGTCAAAACTGTCAGTAAGTCGTTTGAGTCAAACTCTAGTTCTGATTTAATGGCATACGTTTTAATTGACGCATTTGTAATGTTGGCATTGTTGCTTATCTCATCTTAACCGACACACTTGTGGTCTTCTTTAGTTGCATAAGTTAATTGAGCCGTAATCTCATTTTAATTGACATGCCTGCAGTCTTCTTTACGGCTATGCAAGTTAATTGAACGCATCCCGTTCTTCTTGACTGTCTGACGCTCAACTGTGATTGGCATTGCTGTTGACGGGGACTCATTTTAGTTGAATCATCTGCGTTTTAACCGACTTAGAACGAACGCTAGACTACAAAAAAGGTTAAATAATGTGGTTCCAGTCGCTGAGTAGATCTACCGGTGGGCCCTATAGTTTTTATTGTACTCAGCTTTAGGCCACCCAGAGTATTGTACACACATAATCTAGCAGACATTTTTCGGAGGTAAACTTTATAGTATAAAATAACGAAAAAAAATACTGTGATGCAGGTTGTGGTGGTGGGCGAAAATAGATATTAGTCTAATTAAGCTTAAGAGATGCACTACTACTATATCTGTTTAGTCTACGTTTAATATATTACGAATAATAATCATTAATGTTATTTATGTCATTTATATTAACCATAACATATATTTTACGGCTTTTAGTGATTATCTCCTGGTTTATACCCAACTGTCGATAATAGGGGATTTTAAATGTTAAAAGTCCATTGAAAGCACGTCATTCAGTGAAAATGGGACGAAATGACGGTGAGGGTGGGTATAATCCATGAGATTGCCTATTTTACAACAATATTAGAAACAGTGATCAATGTATGTAATAACTGAAGAATGGCATCAATAAATACACATTAATATACATCATTTTGTTGTTGAGCATTATTTACCATGTTGACAGACCATAATTCTCCTCCACTCTCCAGATGACGCTGTTGCCGGCGAGGAACAAGTGTAGACCACGTGTCGAACCCCACAATTATTATTGGCCAGAATGTGACCTTGGGACAGATCACATTAAGGCCAAGTTATCTCCACGTGTTTTATGTAGAGCTGTAAACACTGCGCTAAATTGGATGCGCGTTCGTTCTCAGTCGGCTAAAACACAGATTACTCAATTGACATGATTCCCCGTCATCAGCAATGACAAACACAGTTGAACGTTAGACAATCAAGAAGAACGGGACGCGTTCAATTAACTTGTATAGCCGTAAAGCAGACTACAGGCATGTCAATTAAAATGAGATTACAGCTCAATTAACTTATGCAACTAAAGAAGTCCACAAGTGTGTCGATTAGGATGAGGTACGCAACATTACAAATGCGTCAATTAAAACGTATGTCATTAAAGAAGAACGAGAGTTGCAAAATTATAATTGCTGTTCAATTAACTTATGTAACTGTAAAGAAGACCACAATCGTGTCGGTTAAGATGAGATAAGCAACACTGCTGTGTAAAAAGGCAGTGGTAATTGAAACACCATTATAAATAATATTACACAGGTATAAACTTTACAAACAACAAAGGGACAAGTGCAATTAACCACAACCAAATCCTTATTGAGTTATTGCAAAACAAACCTGACAAGTCAAATTGACCACACCTAAACCTCTGACATGGGTGACTTGTCTCAAACCAACGTGACCAGCGCAGGTTGGCCCCTATCACGTTAGTGAAACATATAAAAATAGAGGAGAGTGTCATTTCACCTTGTTGCAGGCAACCATCGGTCTATGGTTGTGCAACATATGAAGTTGATACATCAATGAAAAGATACAGAACCATGCCATACATACATGTTCTATTATTGTGGTTCCACAAGAATGAAAATCCAAATGACACACTGTCAATGCCTCTCGTGCCAAGCATCCCGGAGTTGGAATTGATCACACAATTCATATGCAGCACAAAAAAACTTAAAATAACAGTCAGTATATATAATTAAAACGGCTTGACGACACTTCTCTGACGAGATAGTCATGTAAAATGATTTTTAATAGACCTACATCAAAAACAATACAATATGGCGATAAAACATAATGTTGTGCAAAAGATGACATGGATATGGGGGTGAATATGTAAAGAGTGTTTTCTTTCCACTGGTGCTCCATTGATTGATTGCCAGCTGCGTACGTTGGCTCCTCTGCTCCAGCGGTGCCAATGCAGCTTCTGTATCAGTGCAAACACTACCAGTGCTGTGTCACTACAGCGCAGGCACTGATGTTGGTCATAGTGGCCTTGGAACAACCGGCAAAATAGTGTTTGACATTATGTGTCACACGTGGGATTAATGGAGTTACTCTTAGCTATTGTTACTCTGGGAACTATCCGACCCGACGATAGCGGAGCCGCTTTTGAACAAAAAAATGAGTGTTTGGACGCCTGGGCATGCCTGAGGGTAAATCCCCTAGACATGCCCGGAACCCCTTATTGGGCGAGTGAAGGAAAACACTCACAAAACCCACCATGCCCTATAACCCCACCCTCACGTCATCATACACGGCATAACCTCATGTCAAGGCTGTTGTAATCTGTGCTAAAATCATCCCTCTCCAGCGGTCTTTATACAGCCCAACCATGCACACAATAGGACTATTGATCATAAGCCTACATTACTTCATTTCACAATTCAGAAGATATATGGTGGTAACCTACAAATTATGTAAAAATACTACGTAACCCTTTGAGCCTTAGCGTACATATCCAAAGTTAAAATAGTAGCCGAAACAAATAGTGATTCTCAGATTTTCGTGTTCAAAGTGTAGCACTGACCTTGACATTGACCTTGACATTTGAAAATGACATTAGTTTACTCTACTATGTCTATGATATGCACGCTTCGATAAATTTAACAAATACTCATCAATTTCCAATATATGACAAATGGGAAAGAAGCATCGATTTTTTATGGCGGCCATATTGGAAATGCTCAAAAAATGGTATTCCGGTCGAAAAAATTTGGGGGGACGTATGACATGGTATTTACTATATCTTAAACTATCTGTGTGCAAAATTTGACACTTGTATCCAGTTTGGGAACACATTGGCTATTGTTGAAGGCTTACCAACCCCACTAGAAGCTCCTTTACCCTATTTGAGAGGTAATACCCGATCCACTTCGGCGGCTTGACGGTTTCAAACATACATTTTCACCAAGGTTGCTAATTCCGCCAAAGACCAATGTGGCAGATATAGCTCAACATCATTGATTAATAATGCGGATAGCACGCTATGTAAATCATCACACATGTCCCATATTTTGCTAGATTAACATGATTGTAATATTATTACATTGTGTGGGTAACAAATTCGCTATTGTAGTTCTTGCAATTCCTGAACATCGATCTTTGCGACACTTTGATTGACGCACCAGAGGAAACTATTAAAATAATACAATATCTAGACTGTTTCAGCTTGGATAATATAAATTTTGATGACATCCCTTTGGATCACTATTATCTTTTGGGAAAAGATGCTGTATAATGTAAATATTCAATTTACACAAATACATTTTTGTGTTTAAGCATACACTTTATATGTAAAAAATATTTACTGAAGTATGTAAATAAACGGGATTTACACGCATGTTTATTGCCTTTACCGAAACGTAACGTGTAAATAAACACGAGAAATGCCCAATTTTCAGGATTGGGATAAATACAGAAATAATTTCTGACAGGAAAATCATCATGCTAGATCCGTATTACACTTTTCTTTAAAGCTGTAGAAGTATGGTATACCAGACAAAACATTTTTCTATATGGCTCAAATAATTTGATGTTTTTCTTACGTTGTTGATTGTACAAATTTGTGTAGATTAGATTTTTAAAAGAGATTGACCGTATATGAGTTTATCTAATGCCTTTCCACCAAAAAATTATACTGTATCCAACATGACTACTTTTTTTAAATAAACTACATAGATAAGGCTAAAATGTATTTACACGTTTGTATAAAGTAAACATTCACACTATCTTTCCCCCAACTGAATATATGAAGAGCAATATTGCATGGTTGTCTCAATCCATATAGCTTGGGCTATATATCTAATAATTAACAACAGAGAAACATCACAAGGATATTAGTATAAACATATTTATTTTCAAAGGATTACATAATAGCTACAAAAAGCTAATTGAGTGGTTTCCTCGAATAGAATAGAATACAATAGAAATATAGAAAGAAAACAATGAATAATCACAAAAGACATGCCCATTGTAATACATTATGATTATATGATAATTGAGTTGCCTTTGTTCACCAGCGGAGCGAGACAGAGTAGCAATAAGTTGTTACATAAATCTAGCTGATTTGTGAATGAATTTTAAGACTTCAGTGGTGAGAAAAACATTGTTATTAACTGTTAGGTCTGAACTACCACGTAGCAATGATTTCAGTGAAAGTGGGTAATCTGGAGAAAGAAAATTGTTAATGAAACTAAATAATTCTTGGCGTTGGTCTTGATAGTTTAAGCAGTCAAAGAAGTAGTGTTGTGATGTTTCAGGAACAGCACTGCAAGTACATGAAGGGCTTTCGATACATGCTTTGGTATATAAATGATCATTTAGGGACGAAAAATTTAGCCTAATTTGACATAGATTGATTTGGTCTGTTCTGTCGCCAATGTAGAATTGCATAGGCACTTTTGTTTTAACGCAGAGGAATTTGTGTAATTTCGTTTTGAAACTGGATAAAACTGTGCATGAACGAATGTTGGCAGGTAATTTATTCCATTGACTCACAGAAGATGGTAAACACGAGAGGCAAAACTGTTCAGATGTACAATAAAAAAGTCTAAAATGTTTACACGTTTTAGATCTAGTTGGGCAAGCAGTTCTCTAGATAGGAGGGGCCTTGGTGATTAATGATTGAAAATAATTTTAATAATTTATGAAATGTTCTTCTATTTTGCATTGTGCATAAACCACAATCTTTTAATAGCAATTCGTGTGAGGTCCTTTCTTCGCGCCTGTCACGGGACGTAATGCTGCATATTGTAAATTTTCAATCATCAACTTTTCTTGTTTAAAACAATTATCAAAAATTATGTCTGCGTATTCTAATAAAGGGCGTACAAAAGAAATATAGCATCGAAAAAGTGCATATCTGTTCATAGAATATTTGAAGGCGTTTAAGAGATGTATTCGCTTTTTGCTTTATTAGTGAAAGATAGTATGTGTTCAGACCATGTCATCTTTTTAGTTAATATTAAACCAAGGTGTTTGTGAGTATAAACCGACTTTAAATTGGTGCCATTTAGAATAATAGGGGGCACATTTTTGTGGACTAAGGATAAAAAGCCAGTCTTTGCTCCATTTTTGATATTTTTTGAAATCTCTATTTAGTGTGTTAACGGAAAAAGATAAATCACCGATTCTATGTCATCACACAAGTCATTAGTGAAAGAAACAGAAGTGGTCCAAGGACCGATCCTTGTGGAACACCAGCTGTAATCGGCCTCCACGTTGATTCGGCGTTTTGCATTATAACACGTTGTTCCCTACCACCAAGATAACTTGCCATTAATTTAAGAAAGGATCCATTTACACCATACCTGTCTAATTTTTATAATAGACCTTTGTGCCAAACCTTATCAAAAGCTTTGGAGAAATCTAGAAAAACCGCACATATTTCATTGCCTTTATCAAATTCAGAAAAAAATTCGTGACATATTTTTGTTAATTGATTTACCGTAGAATCCCTTGGAATAAAACCTGATTGTTTTTCTGAGAGCAGATTGTGTGATTTCAAAAACTGGTAAATATGTTTGACAATGACTGTTTCATATACTTTTGAAACAGAAGACAAAGACTAATGGGTCTATAATTATTACAAAGGGTTAAATCACCACTTTTATGTAAAGGAATAACTTGTGCCCGCTTCCAAGCGCTTGGAAAAATGCCCGAGCCAATACAAATGTCAAAGAGTTTAGATAAAGGCTCTGCCAAAACACGACTCGATTCTTTTAAGATTCTGTTACCAATTTGGTCTGGTCCAGTTGCTTATATATTTTAAGTATGTAAAATTTGAAAGACTTCCGACGATTCAACAGTTTTAATCGGTTTGTTTGTATTACAAAAACGAGGAAGATAAGGGATGCGTACATTAGATTCGTCAATGCTCGATTGTTTTATGAAGTAATCGTTAAATAAGTCAGCTTGTTTTAGATTATCACTAATTAATTCCCCGTTAATAGATCAGGGAGAGTTTATTACATGTTTCTTGTCCATTAATGTTTTACATGTATGCCACCAAGACTTACTGTTACTTAAGTTAATTTCGTTTAGTTTTTGAAATAAGCCAAGTTCGTACTCAATTTTGGATGACCTTATTTTTGCAACAGTGAGATTTCCCAAGTTCGACATAAAAATGACGCAACCTCAAATTATCAGGTTCTCGGTGCCACTGATAAAACATTCTATTTCTGTGCCTAATTAATCGCCTTAGGTAACCTGAAAACCAGGGCTTATCTAATCTTTAGGCCTAACAGTAATATCGTATCGAGGGATACATGTCTCTGCTGCCTTAATTATATTTTCCATAAAAATAGAAGTTGTCTCGTTTACGTCATTTTTCGATACAATTTAATTCCAAGATATATTTTGAAGAGTCCTGCGAAATTTGTCAAAATCTGCATTCTTGAAATTCCAAACTTTTCTCTTGCAAGCTTTATTTTTAATGTTTGAATTAGGTCGGATGTTAACAAAAACAGGAGAGTGGTCGAAACAGACGTCACGGGGCAAAACACCGCTATCGGTTATAATAGGTGAGGACATATTAGTAAAAATGTGATCGATACATGAATGTGAAAAGGTACTAAAGCGAGTGGGCGAGTCAATTAATTGTATAAAATTACTATCCGCGAAAAAAGTTTTCAATTTTTGCCAGCAGGACAAGTATTATCAGATGAACACCATGCTTTGTTTTTGCTATTAGAGTCACCAAGAAAGAAAAAGTTTGAAAATGCCGCAGCTTCAGCTCGAGATAAAATAAAAGAAATCCCATTAGTAAAATCAGCGACAGGCGTGTTTGGAGGTCTATAAAAGAAACATGTAATGCGAAAAATTATCGAGCAATTCGATGCAAATAAATTCACCTGAGTCTGGTTCTAGTAGGGGACATCTTTTAGCATTTAAGGTGTCACCAATATAAACAGCAGCCTCCTCCGTGTCTGTTCCGGTCACGCCTCAGTGGTGGTAAATATCCAGGAATGAGAATGTCGTTATTGTGAATGGAGTCGTCCAACCATGTCTCACAAAGGCCAATTATGTCAATGCTATTAGACGAACAGAAGATTAATCAGGTCGAGTTTTGACACAGAATTGCCAGTGGGTGACGTTAAACTACGTACATTTAGGGATGCAAGGGTTATGTTATTGTTATTATAGGGCGGGCCGGGATTTGACTCAATGTCACCTGCATTTCGCGTGAAACCACAAAAAAATATAACCAGTGGCAACAGATTGTAAACTATTGACCTGTAGTAACAGTAATAATAGTTTCAGAATGCAGTTGAATTATTTGAGTTGAGCAGTGTGTTATATTAGCTCAATGCATAACGGAAAACAATTATTATTAAACCATTGTATTTATGTATGAAGTTGGGCCAACGTTGGGTCAGCAATGCCAGAGTTGAGCGCATTGGGCCGGCGTTGTGCCAGGGTTGCCACTAGGACAGGTGCGAACATGCCTCATTATATCATTGATAGTGAGGATGTTCTGCCAAACAGACATTTGTGGATCCAGGGCACGGTTGGAAGGCCATGAACAAGGTCTACAACGTGACGTCGGAAGCTACAGGTCTGCCCACTGATAATACAGATATTATGTAATCCTTATTATATCATTAAGTAGCTAGGTGTGAGTAGTGATTAAATTCAAATAAAAGGGTCGATAGTGGTCATGCAAACGTATCTCTGAGACACCACCTTTAGAGGTAAAATGGTGGCAGAGATGATTGTGAGCAGCTAGACCGAAGAATGCTGTTTTGGGGTTGGTCCACTGTCTAGGACATCGGACCGACATTGGGCTAGCATTGGCTCAGTGTCCCTTGTTAGCTGAGTTACTTGTGTGAACACGGCTAGAGGATGGCACAGTTATTCTATGTTATACTCGGAGAAGTCTGCCAGTGCGCAGGCGCAGAATTTATAACATAGAGACAGCCAGAGACAAAGAGCGAGAGAGCTCGGAGAGATGCGCGAACCAGCATAGAGTAAGGACTGACTATTGTCTGTAAGCATGTTATGACCATGATGTAATTGCATTAATAAAGAGGTGAGAAGATGATCCTGACATGAGACCCAGCACAAGTGTTTGTTGTCAACAAGCCCGTTATAAAATCCAACGATGTTGGTGAATCTGGAATGCGTCAGATTGTTAAATCCGTGGACTTTTAATTGGACTTGCAGTCCAAAGGATTTTTCATTGGCTTGGTTGCCAGGATTTTTCATTGGCGAGCAGTTGCTTCAGGATAAGTACTTCAGGAGGAGTGCCATCACCTCAGAGGTATAAACAATGATTAAGCTAGGCAATCAGCTTAATTGGCAAGCTACACTTTTTATTGACAAACAGTGCTATCAGGATTATTCTCACCTCAGGAGGAGTGTCATCACCTCAGGGAGAGTGTCATCACCTCATGAGGTACGTAAAATGAATAAGTTGGAACCTCAGCTTTTCATTAGCTAACCAACATGATTATTATTGCCTCGTGAGGATGACAAGCAACTCAGGAGGCACGAAAAATGTACGTGGTATAACATAGCTCAGGCTGGAACCTGGCCAGTTTCAACATTCTACAGCTGGCTGGGCTAGTTTCGGGCAGCGCTTGGGAGGACGAAATGAAGGAAGAAAGAACAAACGAAAAGAAAGAACCAATAAAGTAACAGATTACAGACTTTGATGGCAACCTCTCTGCTGCCACCTTCGAATGAAGGGAATGCGTCTCTCCCAGTTGATCTTGCTACGGATCGGCTGCGATTCCTTCAATATGATTTGGCAAGTCAGTCAGATAAACTGTCAGCAGTAGAAGTCGTAGGAGTAAGCATGCATGGACTTACATGTCAGCGAATGTCGCGCATGTCAGTGAACGTCAACGTGGTGAGCATGGTTCGAGTATTGGGTTCTGGTATACTCGTAACAGTCTAATTTAGCCTACGACTTGTGAATTTTGGACATAGCTAGAGATCGCCTCAGACGTAGATACATGTACTTGGCCAGAGGCAGCATTGGCCCATAGTGGTACCGATATCTGAAGCGAGGGAGGTGAACAATGATTTGATATGAGTGCAGAGAGTGCCACATGTTTTTTCTGAATGCAGACAGGCAGAACGCTGACAAGCGGAAATTCCCAGCAGGATGAGTCAGCGTCAAGCAGATAAGACAGAACTGATGATCCACAATTCAGGCTGATTAAAGACAAAATTTTGGCAGCTGTCCCAACTTTGCCAAAACCAAAACCCAACATGATAACCTGCCGCTGATGAGTCACCGGACATCATACCTGCTACAGTCAACTGGACCCACCATTGTCGGCTGAGAGGAACCCCAGGAGGTGAATCACAGGGAGCTGAGGACCCCACTCCTTTGATTCAGCACCACCGAGTAATTAGCATGATTAATCACACAAGGACTAATCACGACACAGACCATTGGGATTGGCTGAAGAAGGCGGAACGCCCAGGAATCTCTGCTAAGCCATTGGATAAACGAGTGCGTGAACGCCCCACACGTGATTGTGCTACACACCCTCCTGTGCTCTGTCGTGTTTGTGCTCCAAACCCCTTTTAGTGGCCACACCCATGTGGCAGTTGTGTTAGACAACCCCCCCCCCCCCCCCTCCCCCATCCGAAAGTGAATGGTGCGATATACCATGATGACGTCAACAGACACTCACAAAAGAGGTATCAGTAACAATGTTATACAACTTGAGTGACAATTTTGTACCAATTGAGAGATAATTCTATAAAAAGTGAGTCAAAATTGGGTGACAATTTGATAAAAATTGCGTTAAAATTGAGGGACAATTTTATCAAAATGGGGTCAAAATTAAGTTTGTTGACACTGTTACATAAAGACTTTAAAATACATTTGCTAGATAAGTAGCAACGATAGTTTCGTGAAAATTGAGTGACAATTGAGTGAGATGTGGTTAACAGTTTAAACGACCTTGAGCCAACAATGGACACTCCGATCCGCGGGTGATGCGTGGCTTACTGAGCTTCACAGGTCAATTTAAAAAAAAAACTGTTTGGCACGGATATTTAAATACGATTTTAAATTACTTAACCAATAGTAAGTTACTTGAAATAATTTATCTATTGAGAACTGTAGTTGAGAAGAATTCAAGAGACTGTTCCAGACCAAACTACTGTGGTGAATTTAATGTACTGGTACATACAGCTGTCGTGGCTAATCTATTGAATTGTTGCAGATAAATTGAGTAAAATTATTTTTTAAATGTTCACCTCACCAGTAAGCCAGAGACGTGTATTAGTTGGTAAAACTAGTTATTCTATGTCTATGATTAGAATAGAATTTGGGTAGCTTGTGGTGTTTGATCCACAAGGCAGTACGGGCGCCACACGAGAGGCGACCCCAGACCTGAGGGGTACGGGTCAGGGCCGTGATCCTGTAATGTGCTGGGAACGTACATAGTGCATCAGTGCATCGGAGGACGTGAGCTATGGACAGTGCTCATGGGGAGATACATACTGGTTCTTTGCCCATGAGCTGTCTCGGTCACGATCCTTAGGTGCTGCACTGGTACCTGCAGGTGGTACAACGGGGATGTTGTACCGGAGATGGATCGGTATGTATAGTGCATAAATGCACCGGAAGGTGGCACATAGACATGGTTCATGGAGAGATACGCGCGTTCTCTGCTCCTGGGCTGTCTCGGTCACGATTCTTAGGTGCTGCACTGGAACCTGCAGGTGGTACAACGGGATGTTGTACCGGAGGCTTACGGGTACCGCAGCGCGTCTAAAGGCCAGGCGTTGCATGGTAGCCGAGACGTTAGGCCAACGCCGGGGCTTGTACGGGAAAAGGTTTCTGTAAGGAGCCAGTACAAGCTGAGATAAGCCAGGGATAGCGCTGGTAAGCGCATGGCAAGAGAGCCATTGGTACCGCTGGTCAGAAGCGGTGAACGGCGCTGACGAGCACATGCATGGACGCGTGTCGGACAGGCTGAGCTATTATTATAAGCACGACGCCGCCGCTACGCAATTGCCATGCACACACTTATACATGGCGTGACCATGTATACATTGTTATATTATATATTTTGCTTCATATACTATGCTAAATATTTTAATGTGGATTGCTGTGTGGATTTAGCTAGATATTGACGGACGTGTGCCGTCAGGGTGATGTGCTGAGACAGCAGCACGTTCTCGTCAACGAAGTGGTTGACGGACTAATTGTTATTTTAACTTGTGACAATGATTACACCGCTATGACTGTCCTGACAGAAGGATATAAGACATACCACATAACCAGCGAAGCATGGACAATTAGAGGTGTCCAAAACCCAAATTATACTGTACCTGTTTGCTTATGTGTTGTCAAAATTCAACCGTTACAACTGAATTTTTACAGTGGAATATATGTGATGATGACTTCTAAAGTGCCAGTATCTCTCAACAATAGTTGAGGCTTGTTGGCGCTTCGAACATTGGAAGAAATTACCCCAAATTCATGTTTTACAGATCGTTAAAATATGAGAGACACCATGGTCTACCTGCACGGTGTGGCTCGCCACCCACCGTGGTGGCTAGGGTGTTTCTTGGAGCGCAATGGCTGGTATGGATGTCATAGAATTTACCGGTGACAGACACTCTGTATGAGTGAGTAGGACAGGACGAGTGACACCTTTCTTATTTCCTAGGGAGAAGCGTGGTCAATGTAAGTGTTATCTGGATACAGGTGTAACCAGTCAGCGATACACGTATGAACACTAATCAATGTACGTGTGAACTCTGAATAATACTGTAATCTACATACGTGTGAACTCTTCTTAATATGTGTGTGACTTATAATCAATTTATGTGTGAAATGTAGTAACTAGATGTGTGGCCTATTATATATACTGTCGTGTTAATCACACAACCTTCTTTGATATGAGTTAAAATGGGATTTGAACTTTAAGGGAGGGGCGTGTGTAAACTATTGACCTGTAGTAACAGTAATAATAGTTTCAGAATGCAGTTGAATTATTTGAGTTGAGCAGTGTGTTATATCAGCTCAATGCATAACGGAAAACAATTATTATTAAACCATTGTATTTATGTATGAAGTTGGGCCAACGTTGGGTCAGCAATGCCAGAGTTGAGCGCATTGGGCCGGCGTTGTGCCAGGTTTGCCACTAGGACAGGTGCGAACATGCCTCATTATATCATTGATAGTGAGGATGTTCTGCCAAACAGACATTTGTGGATCCAGGGCACGGTTGGAAGGCCATGAACAAGGTCTACAACGTGACGTCGGAAGCTACAGGTCTGCCCACTGATAATACAGATATTATGTAATCCTTATTATATCATTAAGTAGCTAGGTGTGAGTAGTGATTAAATTCAAATAAAAGGGTCGATAGTGGTCATGCAAACGTATCTCTGAGACACCACCTTTAGAGGTAAAATGGTGGCAGAGATGATTGTGAGCAGCTAGACCGAAGAATGCTGTTTTGGGGTTGGTCCACTGTCTAGGACATCGGACCGACATTGGGCTAGCATTGGCTCAGTGTCCCTTGTTAGCTGAGTTACTTGTGTGAACACGGCTAGAGGATGACACAGTTATTCTATGTTATACTCGGAGAAGTCTGCCAGTGCGCAGGCGCAGAATTTATAACATAGAGACAGCCAGAGACAAAGAGCGAGAGAGCTCGGAGAGATGCGCGAACCACCATAGAGTAAGGACTGACTATTGTCTGTAAGCATGTTATGACCATGATGTAATTGCATTAATAAAGAGGTGAGAAGATGATCCTGACATGAGACCCAGCACAAGTGTTTGTTGTCAACAAGCCCGTTATAAAATCCAACGATGTTGGTGAATCTGGAATGCGTTAGATTGTTAAATCCGTGGACTTTTAATTGGACTTGCAGTCCAAAGGATTTTTCATTGGCTTGGTTGCCAGGATTTTTCAAGATGACCAAAATATAAAATCAGAACGGAGTTTCTTAATAATTTGTCTGAAAAGAAAACAGCCTATTGCCACTCTGTACTGCATTATGTCAAACATTTGTTATTTGGCGGAGATGGTCCACTGGTAAACAAGGCAGGTAACGGTATATTTATCATCGGGGCATAACGTTGTATGTGACAAAAGGTGCAGTTTGTTGAAAAGAAAACATTGGAAAAGAAACAAATAGAAAAAAGCAACAGCAATATAACAATAGAATATAACCACATAGTGATAGAAAGGTGTGGTTATGTAACAGGATTCATATAGGACTACTATACTGTACAGTGAACATACATGAATGTCAGTAAACAATGATGAAAAACTAGTCTACGTTACATGGTTACAATACCAATTACAATATGGCAAGATAAAACACGTTAAACTGAATATGGTTATACGTTAAGAAAAACAACAAAATAAGAATTGTTTGATCACATAAACTATCATCATCAAACTGACAAGAAAAAAAACAGAAGACGTACAATTATAAATAGCATTACAATACAAGCATTTTTAACTTGCAGGTAGATTTAATGCGCAAATTATTATCAGTAATTCACTGTAAATCTGCTGGAGATCAACGAAATGTTTCAATGACGTCAAGCACCTGTGCGAAAAAAATGACATGAGTTTTAAAATGTTAGGCTAAGTAATGCCCAGCAGAAACGTGACAATGCCGGAACAATGTCGGGCCAATGTCTGCGATGCTGGCCCAATGCTAAATCAACAACGGGCGAGCTTGTACATGTAAGGGTATTAGAAGAAATTGGTATAAAAGAAAGTATGAGTTAAATATGAAGATAATTAATTATGTCGGCAAGTATGAAACGGACGGGAAATAGGAGTCATACAGTTTTGAGTATGTAGTATTGAATTTACAAGCATGATGTATACAACTATTTAAAGATCACAGGTTGATTAAGTGCACAATAAATCAACAAAGTGTGAGAACAAAAGTGTGAATTAGTTGAACAATCTTAAGTAAATGCTGGTATATAAACACGGTATGATTGTAATATGATAATATGACGATATGTGGTGTTTACATTTCCAGTATTTGACGTGCAAGAGTTTTAAATAAAATAGTAAATTAATATTAATTAACATCGGTATATTAACATCTGTATTGTTATTCGGTAAATATGAGTAGATGATAAGAACTATTTTTAAAACAAAACACATAGCCACCAAAAATATTTTTTTCTGGGCATAAAATGATACAATTGTTTCTTGAGCAAATTAATTGTAATATATTTTTTTCTATTTTACAAACCCTCAAAAATAAAGATATTGATAAGGATAATAATTTCAAACTGATGTATAAAATAAAACATAATAAACGGGAAAATATGTGGCGTGTTTTTTTTAAATCCACTATTAGATTTTTTATATAATCTATCACAGTGTTCGTTGGTTTTATATTTTACAATAATCAATCTGAACAGAAAATTGGCTACATGCATTATGCTTTGGTGATATGGTAAATAGTGTTAATTATTGATGATGGAATATCACATCAAATACACCCTTTTAATTGAATATTCAAAGTCGTTATCAGATTATGGTGAAGGGGAAAGTTAAAGATGATGACAGTTGAATATAAGAAAAATACCAGGATAATGAAATAATCCCAATTTTTTTTATGTAAAAAAAACGACAATGTCGTGACTGGTGCTTAAAAATTTAATAATTTAAAAGTGGACATTTTTAATAATAACTACAATACTCATTATGTAGTTATTACAATGTTACGCATCGAAGTTTCTCATAGTAGAAGTAGAAATTTACAAAGTGTTTGTCAGTGTTTGTAGATGAAGAAGATGGTTACACCATACTCTCGTTCAGATCCAGGAGATCGTTAGTGACATTTTGAGGTGTGGATGGGCCTGCTGCTCCTAAAACGTCTGGTTCTAAAACTGGCATAGACTGTTTGGTGTCAAAGGGCTTCCAGGATCCATTCCAGCCAACCTGGTAAGTCGATTTGCCAGTGATTGAGGGACTGGGGTGTTTGTCACAAGACGTCGCCTACGTAAGTCATAGCTCGTTGATGATGCGTTGGGCTGACTAACGTTAATCATCCTGCGTGGTTTCGCTCCACCATGTCCTGTGTTACCAGATACTGCACCGTCTTGTTGGGTTGACGTGGTCGCATTGACATGGTTTGAGCGACCTGCTCCTTATTGTTGGTTGGTCGGAGGACCAAGTAAAGCTTCTAGATCATCTGTCAGAGAAACACGAAGCTTTCGCCCACTCTTTAACTTGCAGAAAATTGTCCCCTTTACTGACCATACATTTTCAACGTCCTGGCGCCCTTTGACGCTCATGAGAAGTTGTTGGTTTAGCTTGGTGAGATCTTCCCGAATCACAATTTTAGTGCCTGCTAGCTTTCGCCGGGCTCTAATCACATCAGCTTGAATATGGGGACGTAAAAATTTAACCAGCACAGAAAGCGGGTGATCACTGCTGTCAGAAACACCCTGTCTATGTCTACGTGGTAGCGGGTGCACATCAACCAAATCAGCTTGGGTGACTGACAATTTAAAGGTGTGGTCAACTGTCAAAATTCGCGGGACAAGGGTCCCCCAGAACGCAATAGTGCCCGTGGGTAGGCCAAGGCCCTATTCCATAATAACACTAAATATGCGTTCCATACCCAAAGCCTCATTGAAAGCAAGTTCTCAAATCACAGCAAGTTCTTATATACTTGAGCGACATCTATGAGTTAATAATTCAAACCCCTACTTGGTCCCT
Source organism: Flabesymbios commensalis (assembly GCA_964017125.1). Taxonomy (NCBI): domain Eukaryota; kingdom Metazoa; phylum Annelida; class Polychaeta; order Terebellida; family Flabelligeridae; genus Flabesymbios; species Flabesymbios commensalis. The sequence goes on from OZ024903.1 coordinate 26,237,539, forward strand.
GGCTTGCAAACAAACGGACTGTATTACTGCGGGGATTTGGAAACTGCTTGACCTCAAAAGCTTGTATTGACACTCAGTAAACACAAAACATTTGTATGACTTCATGCAATGTTGGACCAACGTCGAAAACGTTTGGCAGACGTTGTATAAATGCTATACAAATGTCTTGTGTTTGCTGGGAGCTGCAGGAGGACTTTCTCGCAAACATTGTACATTTATTCAATGTTGGTTCAATGCTGGGCCAGCGTCGCAGACGTTGGCCTAGCATTAAAACAGCATTGGATCAATGTCTCGTTTAAGTAGTATCTTGTAATCAGTTCAGTGGCTATATTAATGCCGTCAATCTGTACTCAATAGGCAACTGTTGGCCTACACTTGACCGTCCCAGGCATGCGCATTTTGCAGTTGAACACTAGTTTAAGATTTGACTTGAACACATTTATAACTTCAGCTAGACAAGTCCAGTAATTCTGATTGATGTTTTCCTAGAATATTGTTCGAGGTCGTTTATCAGGCTGTCTTGTGCACGAAGACGCTGCTGTACTGTGGTAACTTGTTCAGTTAGGCTCTCAATAATTGTATCACGCTGCTTCACCATTTCTTTTAGTTCTGCATTTTCTTGTCTTATTGAAGTTAAAGTGTCATTTACTTGCTTCAACAGAACTTGATTAGCCGCTACATCGTCGTGGAGTGATTCAACAGCTTTGGCCACAGAGTCGTCAAGCACGCTTTTGTTTCAATTGTCGCCACCTTCCATGCCATAATTGACGCGTTTACTCTTCTGTTTGCTGCTGCCTTTGCGACCTAAACCCATGGTTAAGCAAGCTCAAGCTGTCATTCAGGACAAGTGTCAATTACCTTGTTGAGCAGACTACATTGGGGAGTTGTACAGACCTTCTATATAATTATGTGAATGAAGTGTATGAACAATAATCATGGCCGACAAAACCCAACCTGCTTCAGAATCACAGTCAGTATTCACATAATATCCTCAGCGGGATTTCTTCAACATTTCACCGGCATGTTCTATACTATCCAATAATCAGCATAATAATCTATGGATCCGTGTAGCACACAAAATACCATTTAAAATTCACATTTTGATGGCATGAAGCCAATCGTGCCACCGGTAAAACCGAACCTCGCTCTGATTCCTCTAATTTATCTGTATCAAACTCATAATTACAGATTATATGATTGTGCATGTCTCTATACCTCTGATATTATCATGTACAGTCGTAATATAGTGTTTCTTTCCAGTATCAATAATGTTGTTCCTATATTCGCCAACCTGGGCTCATCATTGACATTTACAAGATTATTTTAGTGGAACATTGCAAAATGAGCTTTACAACATTTTTAGAATGCCTTCTCCTTCGACCTCCATCCAGATTCGCTATTGTGCTTCGGAAGAAGTGATCATCTCGCTAACTGTTTTTACTTTGCAGTTCTTTCGATAATTTTTGTGTACTGGTATAGGAATGTTTTTATCAGGTTGTGTGGCCACAGCTTCAGTTTTATATAAACTTACTTACTTGTTTGACCAAAAATACAAAAACGCTCAACTTGTTCGATGATAAAACATCACACCCTGTTCATGGCTTATTCCGCTTGGTCGACAAACGATGGCCCTCTCAGTTCGGCTATGTCTCGAAAGTCAGAGATCAGGGTTCGGATGCTACTGACATTATACTTAACTATTGTTTTCAGACAACCTGACTAGATTACAACAAAAAGGTATCACAAAAATCACAAATAACTACAATTTTCTTGAAAATCAATGAACTGCGACCGAACCTTTTTATTTGCAGTCATTACTTATCGATCACAAGTAATGCTGAGAAGGGGTTCTTGAAATAACGATATTACAACATTCAAATGTCCGCTATTTTAATAAAATTGCTGAAACGCGACCAGAACCTCTGGTAAGAAAGATAAACAATCCCTACATAATCACCTTGGATTGGAGATTTTTTGGATATTGCGCTCACAAATAATCGAAATTTTTTTATAGCTGTCATTTCGTAAAAAATGCTGAACTGTAATCACCATCCCTCTGTTTTGCAACCATACAGTGCAGTACCTTGATACAAAATTACGTGTGATTTGGTTGAGCGGCTTACACATTTATCATTGCTAGCTACAAAGGGGACTACCTAAAACGCGGCACATTTCTGACGGCACATCCTAAAAGACGGCACATAATCAAGAACCCACCATACGGCACAACTCCTACCTCGACGGGCAGGGTGGCCGAGCGCCCCCCCCCCCCCCACAGGTGTGAACAGCAACACCTACCCACACAGATATACTGTTGCGGTATGGTCTCTACTAAACTTAATTTCATCCGATTATTATAATCAATGTCATTGTTCATTGTCCATTAAGAAGGTGTTAACCGTAAAAACAACTTTGGTTTCAGCTGTTGATATATCGTAGCTGTTAAACCTTTAAACTGAAACATTAAAGCCATATTGTGCGAACTATGTTTTATTTCATTACTTGTGTTTTTCATTTTGGCCGTTTTTGTTCCGTAAAAAATTGAGCCGTAGAATCTGCCGCGCAATGACCACAATGGGTCGAGGGTTTCCCTGTGCCGCTGACCGGGCGATAGGGTGGGGAGTGACAGTGCTTATCCAGCAGTAGCTGACTGGTAGGGTGGGGTGCAGTGGTGGGGTGAACTGTCCGCTAATGTGCCGTCCGTTCCGTAAATGTGCCGTCAGAAATGTGCCGCGTTTTAGGTAGTCCCGCTACAAAGACGACGGCGCAGCGACTGTATACTGAACACATGCCTGCATCGCGGAAGATGCATGCTAACATAGTTAATATATGCTAAAAAAGCTATAACTAGAGAATATCTACAAAATAGAGTTGCCTATTTGCACAGCTAAGGAGGTCGTGATCATATCCAACCAAACCCGAAATTAAAATAGAAACAAATAGTTCAGAAAATAATTCAACTGTCACAGATTGAATAATTATCTAAGTTTTCTACGGCTTATTTTTACCGTTGTCAATTTAAAAACAACTATTTATATTCGAGATATCAAGTTATGTTTATTACTCGGTAATGACTAGGCTATTTTAAATTGAGATTAAAAAAATCAGGCTAATCTGTGCAGAAGGACTTCTGTTATGGAAGATTATGTCAAAGCGGAGAATCATTAGAACTGCATTTTACCGCTAAAATAGACCAGAAATGGGTATGTTTTTAATATGCATATAAAATACTTAAAAAGCTAAATTTCAGTTTGGAGACACCTCAATATGGTATCAAGGAATGCTAGGTCTCTTGCTTGTACTAAAAATGTTTAGCGACATCATAGTTTTCTAGTTTGACACCCTCACTATATAGGTCTATTTAAAACCAAATTGTAGCTGTAGCAATAATTTTATTTTTTTAAATAAAAAAAAACATACCCAGAAATAAATACTATTTTTGCTCCGGTCAGTTTTAATTAGCTGAGAACGACAAAACAATAAAATATTAACTTAAATATAAAACATTTGTTGACATCTCTGGTAAAGGGTCAATCCAGGTGACCGCATGACGATGTCAACTGTAATTAATTAACTGTTTACACTCTGGAGATGTCTGCTTACAGCAATGTTACAACTTATTATTTTATTTTATTTTTTTAATTCACTAATGGTTGACGGGTCTCGCAGAGGTCGTCTCGCCCTGTTCCCGTCAACCAAAGTTAATAACCAAAGATAATAATTTCTTGTGCCATTTTTTTTACATTTTATCTGGATGCTGGGATGCAATGGGTGCTAGGTTTATAAACACGGCTATATTCATGCACGATTAGTCATCAATTGTCTACCTTTAGTCGCTATAGGTGCGAAGGCTGGGGAGGAAGGGGGGGGGGTGTAGAATGTTTGGATACCCCAGCTAAAAGTAAAAATAACTGAGTCGCGAGGGCCATTTAAAATTTGTTATGTAGTCTTTATAGTGTACAGTCAAATTAACAACACCGGAAACGCATCAAACGTGAGATGTCGATCCAAAGCTGGCCCAATGCGGTCCAGCGTCTACGGCGTTGTGCCCACATCAAAC